>JAHLWZ010000213.1:928-56463 GCA_020536535.1 Pelomyxa schiedti | reverse complement strand
TGATGGTGAGGAAGGCGGGAAGAGTAAATCAAAAGGGAAAGGGAAGGGCAAAGGAAAAACAAAGAAAACTTCCAAAGGGGGATGTCTTTAGGGGGAGCGTCACAGTAGGGGTTGACAGAGAAGGCTCAGGTTCGCTTGCGTCAGACTCTGTGTCATTTTCTGAGGTGTCTTCAGATTCGGAGATTTCGGAGGAATCATCTATGAAGGTATAGGTAATATTAAGGCAGCCAACTGCCAGATACCACTGGAAGTATCATCCGTAATAGTTGAGTCTGTGTCAGAATCGGCAGCTGCGGGGGCTTTAAAAACTGGCACCGCGGTAATTGTATTTCCTGAAAGTTTGACAACTGTGGTCAAACTTAGGGAAAAGTATCCACCAAAATAAGTAAGGGGATCACATACACCCCCTTTTTTCCAGGTGTTCCACAAATCCTGTCAGGGTTTTAAACCCAGTTGTCTTCCAATCAGTACTGTGAGTCTTTTTGTAACTTGGGTGTTTTTTCAAAAATGCCCCAAGCAGTGCTAAGAAACATTTCAGCAAGGTATTTTGAGATGACCAAGATACAAACTATAAAACAAATAACACCAAACAAAGAAACGAAATGAACCCAAACCAGAGTTGAGTTGCCTGGTGGACTTTCCCACAATTTTATCCCCACACTCCACAAGTGCCCTAAGCAAAACCAGTCAACTAAAAACCCGCCGGAGGTCACTTACAACTCGACCAGTGCCCGGTACGACATTTTACAGATCTATTACCCCTTAATTTATCTCAAAATCAAAAAGTTCTTTCCCTGCTTCGTGATGGACACTTCTGAGGTGGTGCTCCCTCTCAGAGGAATAACACTTGCTGCATGAGATAAATATCTTTTATTTTTTTGTAATTGGAGGACTTCCTGAAACTAGAAACCGCCGACTTACTTCAAAGAAAAATCACCCAACACTTTTGTTCCGTTCATGGACGAGAATAAGCCAGCGGCGACAGCAACGACCACCACGCCAGCACCATCCCACGATGACGACACCTCAGCAACTGCACAGCCCCCTGTCAGTGCTGTTGTTGTCCCTGAAAAACCCAGTAGCACCTCCACGGGGGTGGCAGTTGTCGACGTGACGTCACCACCAACCACCTCGTCTGCTTCGACGACTGCTACTACGACTGCGACCGAAAAGGGTGTTGATACGCCCGGTAAGAAGGCAACTGCCGCAAAAGGCAACAGGGGTGGCGGGGCAAACCCCGGTCCCAAGGCCCCGGGTGGCTCCCATAATATCGTGGCGACGGGGGGTAACAAGATCGCCTACCCGTCTTTCTCAGTCCTCGGGCCCAAGAGCGCTGCAAAATGGCCCGCGGACACCAAATGGTACGTCCAGGAAAAAATTGACGGCAGCCAGCTCACTTTCGCCGTCAGGGTAAATCCTCCCACTCCCACTCCCGCTCCCATAATTCCGCCCTCCTCCCCTTCCTCTCCCTCTGCATCAACACCAACATCATCAACAACTTCTGCTTCTTCAGAATTACCTCCTTCCGACGTCAGTGCCAGTGCCGCTTCCAGTTCGACTCCCACTTCCTCCGTCGCAGCCGCGGATTCCGCTGTTAGCGGCGGCCAATCGAGCCTGGTGTTCGACAATCATGGGAAGGACCTGGCCTCCAACCCAATGTTTCTCAACGCGGTCCACGCCCTCGAGGGAATAAAGCACTTGCTGAGCCCAGGGCTCATATACCACGGCGAGTACCTCGGCAAGCCAATCCACAACGTGAGTGTGTACGAAAGGCGGCCAAAGAGATATGTCATCCTGTACGACATATTCTGCCCGGACTCTGTGGGACAGTCCGGCGCCGCGTACGAAGCTTACTCCAAGAATGTCACTGGAGGCCGCTATTTCACTCCGGACGAACTGGCGCAGGAATCTGGGAGAATCGGCCTGGAATGTGTGCAGACTGTGTTTGTGCACAACGCTCCCTCTGAGGGCAATGACGACCCGCACGTGGTGTGTGAGAGGTTCATCAATGAGGGGAAGATTACTTCCTGCCTTGGGGGCACTGATGTCGAGGGATATGTCATAAAGCTGTTCGACATTCCTCCGAATGTAAAGGATGCTCCTCCCCGCATCAGCAAGGTTCTTGCTTCCAAATTCAAAGAGAAGCACAATAGGGGAGTCGACCACGCCACCGTCCAAACACTAACTGTAGAAGGCATAGTGGACACTATTGGAAATATGTGGAATGTGGAAGCAAGATTCAGGAAAGCAGTGCAGCACTTACAAGAGCAGGGGTTCCCAGAGAAGAGTAGAGACATTGTGGGACTATCTGAAGAGCTTGATGCTGATCTAAAGAAAGAAGCCACCGAGGAGATCATGTGCTATCTGTGGGGTGACCTAAAGACCTACATGCTTCCTGGACTCACCGCGGGGTTGGGGAAATGGTACGTAAACAAATACCTGACACCAGAGCAAATCGAAGCATACAACAAAGTAAGAGCCGACATCGAGACAGCACAGCCGGCCACGAAGAGAGCAGAAACCATGGATTCCGCCGGCCGGACCGCTATATTCGAGGAGGCCAAGAAATACTCCACCCCGGAGCTCTGGGAAGAAGCCGTCCGTAATGTCACAGTGGAGAGCCACTCAGATAAGAACGTGCCGAAATACACAGAATGGCTGCGTAACTATGCCGAGAACCAGCTGAGGCCCAAGTTTGAGCATTTCCTGTGGGAATTCTTTGCACCCCAAATTATGGCCGCGGCAAGAAAGGACTTGGCACCGTTTGTTGAAAGGCTCGACAAGCTGTGAAAGTCAGTTAACACCACACTATTAGGGAATCTAGATTACAGACTAAAGAAAAAAGAACAGTTATTTTGCCAAAAACCATTTGTACAAAAGAAAAAGGCAAAACGGAGTATGTAGTCTACAGAAGATGTAACTTTCGAATGGCAATGTACTGATCCGGGATTTCCTGTACTGAGTCAGCTGAAGGACTTCAGTGTCATGTACTAAGACTTGTACCTGGAGAGCAGCTATTGCAAAAGCAATATCTTTTTGCTCTGGGCCACCAGTCGTCACTTGATTTATGGTATTGAAGTAGTCTACGAACTGTGTGCGAGTTATTACATTTTTTTCTATGCGAAGATATACCCGGAAGTTATCGAACTTTCTTTCTGGCAGTTGTGAGTCAAACTGTTCGATAACTTAGTTTAAAAACGAGAAAGAAGGCTGTAAAAACCTCTTCCATCTGATCCCAAGGGCCATCACCTTTTGTTGAATTAGGTGCTAATTACGTACAATTGAAGAACAACCTACACCAACGACAATAATTGATAAAGGGTAACTGGAGGCCTCCACAATAGAAGCAATTGTCTCGGCAGTCGCATGGCAAAATTCACTATCATGTGTAACTTGGCCATCTTGGAACAGAAATTTAGAGTAATCACGGTAAATAAAGGGGAGTCACCAGCAATAATGATGAGTATGTGATAAGCACGTTCCCTCTTCACTATTTCAATTGCATTCCTAACAATCGAAGTGACTTAATATCAGTAACACAAAGTTCATAGAATACCTTATAACAGGTGCAAAGGATGTGGGACCACCGAGCTTGATTGTGGGTGTCAACTGATTGTACCTCTGCAAAACCTCCTCAAAGCCGTGGCAAACATGGTCTTGGTAAAAAGCAAATATTGCCTTATCCTTGGTTGTCTGGTCTCCAAAACTTGCAACTGTTGTAAGGAGTGACAAATATAGTGGGGGAGGGAGTACCCAAATACGGGTATGAGTTTGTCATCATCAAATCTCTATTTTTGTTTTATGAAACTGGAAGTTGTTGTAGGGAATTCACCTCTAGTGTACGTCCCACAGTAGCTATTACTTGTTGATAAGGATTAGGAAAACCCTCTTCAATTGCGTGTAGTGACCTCCCAAAGAACGAGTTTTTGCCAGCATCAGTATTGCTGATTGTGTAGTCAATCCCTGTTCAAAACTATTACTTAAACTAACACATGGTGCTAAGAAAGAAACCAAAAACAAAAAGTTACCAGGTCACTACCAAAAAGGGGAATAAAAAAAAAAAAAAAAAGATATAACACAAAAGAATAGGTACCAATAATTAGGTTTGAGCTCTCCAAACCAGCCTTTGCCAAACCGTCTTGCACCATCTCCAACGACTCGTACTTCTCTCGGTTGGCCACGAATCTGTAAGGCTCCTCCACCCTCGCGCTTCTGGACGTAGACGACGACGACGAAGACGACGCTGTGGTGGATTCCCCGTCGCCCCTGGTTCCCCTCGTGCTCACCGACGACCGGCTGTCACTCGCCCCCATCCGTTATTGTTACTCTCTCTTTTTTCTTTCCTTTCGAAAGATCAAGACTGGCGATTCACCGGTAAACTCGTGATGGGTCCTCGATGATGGTGGATCAAACCACTAGTGGTAACTAGATCTCCGGGGATTCGCCACCTAGTTAGAGTTAACTGCATTGTCGAGAGCTTCTTGCTTGTCAACGACTTTGATGTCAGGTAAAAGAAACCTCAATCAGTGAAGGTAACACTTTCTCCAACAGGTCCTTCTCCCCCTAACCCTCCCATTTTGTATCTGAACATGGTGGCGTTCGTTAGTTGTCATTGTGCTATTTCTGACAACACGCAATCAATCTGCTATCGCCGAATATTTCTTTTTTTTTTTTTTTATTGCCTCACAACGCTCAAGGCCGAAATGTCCACAACTACTACGACGACGACGACATCTACCACAGCCTCCAGATCAAAGACAAAGACCAAACACAAGGCCAGCAGTGGTGGACCTACAACTACGCGTGTCGACGTAGACGCTCAAGTAGATGTCAGCAGCGTAGCTGATGATCGCCTGGAAAAAACGACCGACGTTCACGATCCGAAACGGCGGAAAGATGCAACTGCCAAGTCCGGCGGAATGCCGCGAAGACGGCGCGCCGATGACGACGACGACGATTACGACGACAGCGATGGCGACGAGTTGTTGGGTGGGTATTTATTTTTCTTTTTCCTCTTTGGTGAGATGAATGGGGATTTCTTGAATTCCTTAATAAGTTTTCCTAAAGAGTTCACTGATGTGGGCCCACAACTGGACGATTTTTCGATAAAAACGTCCACCAGTATCATATCTGGTGGTAAGGTGCACTTGGATCAAGTGATACACTCGCTGCCAACCAATGTTTTCAATGCTAAGGCAGCCAAGGACCATGTCGGCCTCAAGTACTCTACCATATCAAAATGCTTTCTCTTAAGCAAGTTTGTAGCATCAGAGAACGTGCCGACAGAGCCACTAATGAGCAGGGTATGCCAAATTTTCCTGCAAACTGTAATCACAAAGTAAACTAGTATTGGATCCAAGGACCCGGCTTGTTCTTCTCAAACTCCTGAACCGTGGAGTACTAACAGAGATACATGGTTGCATAAGCACTGGCAAAGAAGCAAATGTTTACTATGCCATTGGGGGTGGACTTCGAGCATGCAGCAACACATATAGCACAGCCATGACAGACCAACAACTACAAGAGCTACCAGAGCAAGTTGAATTGGCTGTAAAGGTATTCCTTCCAAGTCACTTTTTTTTCCCACTGAGTCTAGGTGTACAAAACAAGTATTCTTGTTTTCAAAGATCGAGAGCGCTATGTAGAAGGGGAATTTAGGTATCGAAGAGGGTACTGCAAGCACAACCCACGAAAAATGGTCCAGGTAGGAACATGTTTTTTCTTTGTAAAACTTGTTCACTCCAATACTCCCTAAGGTCTGGGCTGAAAAAGAAGTACGAAATCTCAACAGGCTTCAAATGGCTGGAATTCCTTCTCCAAAACCAGTAATTATGCGCAGTCATGTTTTAGTTATGCAATTTCTTGGAAAAGATGGCTGGTGTGTATCCAACTTTGACCCACTGTAAATTGTTGAAAATTTTAGGCCAGCCCCTCGTCTTAAGGATGCAACGTTGACAGAAAGCAAGCTACAAGAAGCATATGATCAATGTATTAGAATGATGAGGACAATGTATCATCAGTGCAAACTCGTTCACGCGGACTTGAGTGAATACAATATGTTGTATGTTATCCAGTTTATGCACACATATCGAATTTGGCAGATATTTTCAGGGGAAGCTTTGGATAATAGATGTCTCCCAGTCGGTGGAGCATGACCACCCTCACGCCTTGGACTTCCTTCGCATGGATTGCACTAATATTAATGATTATTTCTCTAAAAAGGGTGGTAAGTTTGATGGTTCCCCCCCAAAACCTTTGTACCTTATCTGTTTGTAGTCAGTGTACTGACAGCAAAGGAGCTCTTTGACTTTGTTACTGTGCTGACCATAGATAATATTGACAACTATCTCGTTGAAGTACCTTTCTATAAGATGCAATAAGAATTTAATTATGAGTTGGCTGGTTCTCAGTTTTTGTAGGCCCATCAAAGATCGCAGCGTACACGCAGTGGGCCCGACTCTGCACAAGTACAAGAGGCAGTATTCTTGAACTCGTATATACCACGCACCCTTTCTCAAGTGACAAATGCTGAACGTGATATTTTTGAAAGAGAGCGGGCACCACCGGTCATTCTCCTTTCAAATCTTCCATCTTCCAATTCATACCCAGGTTCTGTATGATAAGGTGGCCGGCTTAGAGCAAACAACCGCGAAAAAGTCTGATGTAAATGCAATTTCGCAACCCGACACTATTTATCTGACCAACGGCAAAAAGGTAGACACAGGTGAACCCAAGACATTGACACAAGACTCATCTGCTCCAAGCACCCCAGAAGCACATGAAAAACCACTGGCAACTTCAACTTCAACTCCAACACAAACTGTGAGAATTCCATCACCACAACCAACACCACAACATACAGAGGTTGAACCTGTACAGCATTCCAATACAACTACTACTTCTTCACTTCCAGTTGCCCAGCCAACCTCCATATCCAGTGAAAGGGAGGAAAGTGACAATGAAACCGACTCTACCGGAAGTGAAGACAGTGACGATGATTCTGATGACGGTGACGATGGTATCATGGTACCCAAGGTGAAAAAACCCAGTTCGAAAGACCCTGAAGAGAAAAAAAGAAGAAAGGTACTACAAATACAAAGACAACCCACTGATTCGTTACCAGGATGATAAGAAGAGAGTCAAAGAAGAAAACCGAGAAAAAAGGAAGAAGAAGCTGAAGAAGAAGGACAAGAACAAAATCATCAAAAAGGCACAAAAAAAGAGCCAAGATAAATCCAAGAAGCCCTAATTACAGTGGTAAATACTCAAAACAAGTTCTCTTCATTCCCTCATAGCAATTTTTTTCGAAAAATACCCACCAGGTGTTGGTGGTCCTTTTTATTTTGAGACGCCATCAACACAGCCTTGTAGTATGTCATAGGGAATTCGTGCTTTGAAAGGAGGTACAAAGCCACAGTGTTGTCACTACAATGACAGCAGCCATTGGTAAAGGCACCCAGGTCAATCAATGCCGGGTCCAGAGACAGTTCCTCGAGGGCGTGGACGGCGGCTGGAAGCCAGCCTTTTGCAACCCATGTGCAGCACAGGTGCTTTTTGGTGAAGTTTGAAAGCTGGGATGGAATGCACTCTGGAAATGTGTGGAGCAACCATTGGGATATCTCCAGGTTGGTGGAGAGGGCGGCCGTAGTTAGAACCGAGCTGGTGCCGAGGTGTGAGTCAATCAACTCGGCTTGGGTGATTTTAAAGTTGTTGTGAAGGCGGATCATTGTCTCTAGGGGTTTTTTGTACGAGGGAACCAAGGCAACATAATTCAAAGCTGATCCTAAGAGTGAACCATGGCTGTATGGTAGAGGACCGTGCATATCTTCTGCCGTTATGTTGAGGGTGGATATAAGCCAATTTAGAGTGCCCAGATCGTGCGTGATGCTCTCCCTGATTGTCTCGTGTAGTGGTATTTGTGCCTTCCCCAGGTTCAGCTTCTCCACTACGATCCGGAGAAACTCCCCATTCCCCATCATGCTTAGTGAACCGCGGACCAATTCTACGGATTGGAATCGGAGTTCGTCCTTCACATTTGGGAACCTGGATATCAGCCATAGGAATGTTTCCGTTAGGTTCATTGTAAACATATGCCGGTAGAAGGCTTCCCTCGAGGGTTGGTCGGGTGATAGAACCACCATATTGTACGTTTCTACAATGTACTGAAGTACAGGCAGCAGATTTTTCCCGTACGAATTCAAGACGTAGTACAGATCAAGGTGATTTGGTGGAAAGGTCTCCAATAACCATTTAACTGTTTCGGAGTGGCCCCCGGATGCAGCCTTGAACAAAGCGTTCCTGAGAATTGGTGTGTTAGTTGATCGGTTTTCAGGACCAAGAGATAGATGGTATGCATCGCAAAGCCACTTGGCAACAGGCAAATTGCCAGAGACACAGGCAGTACCAACGCACTGATAGGGTGCGCTAGGTGACCTGGTCAGCACTTCCTCCACCTCCGGAGCGTTCTGAACTAGCCACTGGCACACATCCAGGCAAGCGTTGGTGCATACAGACTGAAAGAGCTGCCAAAAGGAGCTACTGGGCAGCGTATAACAGCCATTCTGTACCAGCCACACCAGAGATTTGGTGTTACTTGCTCCGCAAGCGGAGCGAAGGAGCTCAAGCGCGTTCGATTTCAGCTCCTCCAGTGGGAACTGTCCTTCTTCGAGCAACCAGTCCACCATGTACAAGTTACTCCCCTTCAATGCCTCGCGTATGAACCCAAGCACAACAGTCACTGCCTTTTTCCTCTTTTTTTCAGCCCTCACAGCTTCAATTCCTTCTTTCGCTCCCGTTTTAACTGCCGTCGGCTTTGCATCATTCAAAAATCCCCACTTCACAGTTCCCATTTTAGCCAGTTCCCCTCCGTCAATGTTCCTCCCATACTGTTCCTTCAGCGTGTCGGCCTTTTCGCTCTTGGAAGCCCCTCCCTGCCAAATATCTCCACTCACAAGTATCTCAACACACTTCGGAGCAGCCACTCTACAGCATTCCCTCAATGTTCCCCCCATTCCCACATACCTTGATATATGTTCCCTCAGGATCATTCTCCTCAGGGGCCAATATACCTCGGCCATGGACATTATCGGCCCACTGGCCCCACCAAATTGCCGCAATAGTGGGATCACTATTGACCAAAGTACATGAGCCTGTTCCACATTGGCTCTGATTTGGTCTCTTAAAACAAATCCTGGAGTTGGTTTGGCCCTTGGAGCCTTATATGATTGGAAGTTTTCAAATGAAAAACCACCAAATGGGTCCTCCTCTTCCTGGTTCTCTTGTTCCTGTTCTTCCTCATAATTTTCGTTTTCGTTTGACAGGGGCAGCTCAGTTGGTTCTGTTGTTTCACCGTTTTCATCAGCCATTCGTTTGTTGTGAGAATTGATTGCAGAACGTGTCGAATTAATAATAAAGGAAAAGGGTGCTAAGTATAGGTTTGTTTACAGTCAGGTAGTTTTGGGTGTGGGTTTTAGGGTTTATTGTTGTCTAGCTTTGGTATTGGGGTGCCCCAGTAGTTAAAGTCATTGAACTGTTCTGCCTCTTGGGGTGGTGGAGGCTGGCTTGGTTGCATGGGTGTAGTTGTTGTGGCGGTAGTGGTTTCGGTATTATTACTACCTGTGGTGCCCTCGGCTTCCGGTTTTTTGGTTCCGGTGTTGAGTGCGGCTGAGGAAATGCAATCGGGTGAGGGGTGAAAGCGGAAGTCTATTTCTAGCGGCGGGAATATGAAATCAACAATTTGGTTGATGTCTGAATACCTATAAAAGAGGTTAGGAAGAAGTGGGACCATTGGAATGTACGTTTTTTTGAAGGTGTGATTCAAGGTGCGTAGTTGTCCTCTGGGGTTTATTGTGAAAATTTTTCCTTCTGGTATTCCTACTGATTTGTAGGACAAGACATCCTTGGAGCAGTTAAATGACCGCTAAGAAAACTTGAGATTACGAATAACATACTGAGAATTTGTTCCCAAATCCAGCATGGAACGGGTGTGAGTTCTCAGGAAATAGTTGGAGTATGTCTTGCAAGCACTCCATTTTGAACTCCTGGGGTTTTCTCTTTATTAGTTCCTTGTCTATGGCACTCAGAAGGCGTAATGGGGATGTAAATATCGGGCCAAGAGGCATCATTGCAGCAACACCTTGCCCCGTAGTTCCCTGCGAAATCGAAGAAAGCCAATCACGTGTGTATCCAGCCTATGTTACGTTATTCATTTTTCCTAACTCCTTTCCTGTAACCTGTCCTATTGGCCGAGATGTGAGGTATATGATCCAGTAGCCATTTTTGCCAATACTTGTGAATAACTCTGCTACACCCGGTTGACACCACCCATCTTGTCCCATTACAGCAAATACGTGTCCCATCATATCTGATCTAAGTATTTGTTTGTCGTATTCATATATAGTGAGTTAGTACTTCGTTATCGTTCCATCAATATCTGAAATCACAAATTTGGAGTTGTGAGAAACTAGGAAAATAGATGCTGACACTGTGCGTGTTTGGGTCCCAGCTGTAATTGAGAAGGTCACAGGATTCATGCCTGGCTTAAGATTCATTTGTGACTGGGAAAAAAGGGTGAGCTACAATTATGCATGCAAACTTAGAATACCAGTTGGCTTGACGATGGTTTTAATGACTTTGTGTATAATTTTTGGGGTTGCTGTTGTTTATTTGGTATGGGCAGTGATTGTGATAGGCTTAATTCTGCGGAACTTGTCAGAGAAGGTGCGGGTGCGGGTGGGGGTACGGGTGTAGTTGACGTTGAAGTGCTTAATACCGACCCCGCGGTGAGGGTACTTGCAGGTAGATTTGGTGTGGGGGTTTGAGACCCTTTTGGCCAAATCCATTGCCACCAGGAGGTGGAAACAGGTTTATTTGGTGTGGAGGCAAAATCTTTGATGGTAGTAAGTTTACTGATATTCACTGGATTGAGGTGTCTCCCATACAACAAAATAGACATCAACATGGCGGACCCAAGCAGGGTAGGATACAATCTTGGAAAGCGGTTAGGATTGGCAAATTGTTGGAAAAACCATTACTTGGAGCCAATTCTAAACATTCCATTGGGATTAAAGAGGAGGGTTGGGTCGGATTCAAACTTTTCATATGGTAATATATTTGCGTTGAAAATGTCATTTGCTTCCTAAGAGAAAATAAGCCACAGGGTTTTCCCGCATGGTACCTTTTCTGAGAGCTTATCATTTAGTAAATGCGCACATATAGCGAATTCAACTCCTAATGAAGAGAGCTTGAAGACCAGAAAAATAGAGTGAATCAATGCAAGTTCCAAAGGTAACGTAACATACTTCGTTACATTTGTCAGAGATTATCCCTGGTTGTGCAGCTTTCATGAGACTTACTTGCATCCCGATATTGCTTGTCGTTGGTTTGTTCACCATTTTAGTTTCAGCACTTTGGTCTTGTTGTTCAATGGTGGGAGAACGTGGTTGATTGTCTGGAATGTCAACAGGGGAAATTTCGATTGACCCAGA
The DNA here is from genome assembly GCA_020536535.1 of Pelomyxa schiedti. Taxonomy (NCBI): domain Eukaryota; phylum Evosea; order Pelobiontida; family Pelomyxidae; genus Pelomyxa; species Pelomyxa schiedti. Next base: position 44,977 of record JAHLWZ010000213.1, on the reverse strand, counting down.
AGTGCCTAATATTTGAGAGGGGGTAACCATTGGATTGCTTGAAGGAGAAGATGAAGGTGAAGCATTGGAAGTCTGTGCTGGAGTTATTGTAACTGAAGGTGGAACAAGTGGTGGAGTAATAAAGGGGGGAGGTGTGGGAGCCGGTTTTGCTCTGAATAAACCAAAAAAACCTCTGGAAGGTGAGGATGATAAAGTGCTGCTTGACGAAGGGGCGACTACAGTTGGTGTCAAAGCGTTTCGAGACGGCGATGATGGTATTGTCACAGGGCTTGAAGCCAGATTTCTATGTGACTTTGTGGGGGACTGAGGGGGTATTGGTTGGGGGAGAGACGGGGATAAGGCGGTCGGGATAGAAGGGTAAGAAGGTGTTGGCTTTCTACGTATATTAAGTCCATTACAACTAAATATATGTACAACATTACTGGCTGCTGACTTTCTGGCTCTATCTTTTCTTCCTCTTTCTCATCAAAGTCATCAAGAGAGACAGGAACAACATCTCCACCATCCGAAATGGTATCTGCTGCCTCAAGTCTTGGAGACTGGATAGGACTGCATATTAAATTTTCTGGTATTGCACCAGGTGACTCAGCAGTACGATGCTCTACAAAGAAAGCTTCTCCTGCGTTTCCGAGTTTCATGAAAAATGGTGCAATTTGTCCGGAAACATAAATCGTAACCTGTTTGGCGAGAAAAACAATAAGATTCACACATAGAGTAATGGAAAGGGACTTACAAGCTTCTCGTGAGGATACATTATCTGAAATTTACCAAACCTCACATGAAAAGGCGTGCTCACCATTGTGTGGTCCTCCCGCTCCACAACCAGAACCTGTTAAAAAAAAAGGGGAAAAAAAGAAAAACCCTCGCATAAGCAAAGTGTATAAAGAAAAAAAAAGGGAAAAAAAGAGATTAAGAAAAGGAAACTTGCATCTACGGCACCGGACAAAGTAGCAGGATTTATATCCACAAAAGCAGACAAATAGTCAATCCACCTCTCCAACAACGCCATCTCAATCTCCCCACCACGATGAAAAAAAAAAACTGTGGGATCTGCGGCCGGAGATCTTCACAACAAAGACACGCCTATGACTACGACAACCACTCACAACGTCTATTTTGGTTTTTTTCCCTTGTTCTGTTGGGTATTAAGTAACGCCACACCCAACTTGCTTTTGTTTTTTGTTATTTCGCCTTTCGTGATTAAGTGCTCAAATTTTCGGGGTGATTCACCCTTTGAAGGGGAGCGATCAAATAGAATGTGATTTGTTATTTGGGATTTACGATGATTGAGCATTCCTATCCTATCTGCGTTTGTAGAGGCAGGGTTTGAGTACTGGTTTTTTGGGTTTGTTTTTTGCTTTGGCCATTGGATTGGGTTTGGTTCTGGCTTTGCTTTTGTTTGCGGGCTTGGATTTGGGTTTGCTGTTGGGACTGTAGTTCTTCTGCTTCTGAGGAGTGGATGAATGCTGTGTACCGGATTTGGGTTTGGGTCTGAATTTGGGTTTGGGGTTGGAGGTTGTGGGTTCTGGCCGCTTCTGTGGCATGGTTTTGGTTGTTGGTTTATTGACTGTTTTGGTTGTTGAAGGGGTACTGGGTGTTTGGGGTTTTGGCTTACTGCCGGAAGGTTTGGGTTTCATCTGGACATTCTTGTGCTTGTTGGGAACTATTGGCTTAACGAACCTCCGTTTGCTGGGTCCTTTTTCGTTTTTGATGAACTCAAACAAGCTGAACATTGGATTATCATGATCCTGAAAGACAATTTAAATTGTTAGGGTCAATGTCTGGGAAGGAAAGCAATTACCTGGTTCTTGGGTGTGAACCCGAGTTCTTTTAACATGTGCACAAAATTTCTGCTTCCATCAGTCATTCTTGACGAGGCTTCTGCAATCTTCAGCTTTCCTCTTTTGGGTGGGTTTACTTCAATGACGCAAAACTCTTTTTGCTGGCACTGTACCCAGTTTTCAAAACTCTGTGAGCCTCTTTCAAGAAATTCTTGAAGTCAGTCCCCATCAAAGACAAACAAAAAACCGCAATGTCAACACTGTTTGGTGGGAGAGGAACCTTATTGCTGTGAAAAAATTATATGGCTAGTATTATAAACGTCATCCAATGGTAAAAAACATACATGGGCTATGTTGCAAGCAGTGACTCTGTCATTGGCTGCAACAAGATCAAATGAATGTACCTTGTGTCGTGGCAAAGAGGCAGAGAGCTTGGCAGTCCCACAGCCAAAATCCGCTATGACAACTTCTGGTGGCTCCTTCTTCAACTGTCAAGGTAGTCAGAGGAAATAAACCAAGCTGCTTGCAGGCTGGCAAAGGAATGGAATTTAATCGGAAACCTCGTCAATGATCAAATCAAGTGGATTCTGGGGCCACTGAGCCACCTGTGTCTCATACCCAGTGTGATACTGCAAAAACTCAAGGTTAGTCAGGGAAAGTACTTCCAACTCAAGAAAACAAGCACACACAGTGTCAAACAGCTTTGGTTCCTTTTGAAACAATTCCCAAGCCTCAGCACCCGTTGTTGTGTAGAGTTGTTCGTTTATCCACCTGAAACGAGACCCATCCAGTCTCTTTCGCATTTTCATTTGCAATGGCGTGAGGTTGCTCTAATTTTGAGAGGGGACAAAAAAAAAAAAAAAAAAAACGTAGGTGAGCTACGCGCTCGCTAAACAGGTGCTGGGTGGACAAACTACCAAAAGAAAAAAAAAACATAAGAGAAAATACCATCGTGGGGATCCTTGCCCGTTTCGTTTCTCGGTGTTTGGGTGTCTCTTCCACATCGACATCGTCGCCTTTGACGCATTGCGTTGGGCTGCCCTTCCTCTTGCGCGCCCCACCTTTCATCACCAATCAAAAATGGAAGGTGATTCTTCTGCCAAATCGTTCTGAATCGGCCTCTGTGCCAGCAAGCAAGAAAGAGACGGCAAAAAAAAACACCCTCCTCCCTCCATGGTATTCTCTCTTTTTTCTTTATGCCCACACTCACCACCATACATACACAGCTTAATCAAAGTGTTTGACTTCTTCCTCTTCTTCTTTAGAAAGACTGGCAGAGCACAAAGCACAGTCCACAAATATGATAAACAAAAAAAAAAAAAAAAAAAGAGAGTAGTGCCCCAAGCCGGGTTTGAACCAGCGACCTTTAGATCTTCAGTCTAACGCTCTACCAGCTGAGCTATTGGAGCTTCTTTCATATGCCGGCAAACAACGAGAGATTCTTCCCTTCCTCCCATTTAGAGAAGCCAGCCAAAGATACTGGGAAAAGGTGGGAAAAAAATGAGATAAAAAGATAAAAAGCGCCGGCCGTGGGGCTCGAACCCACGACCACAAGATTAAGAGTCTTGCGCTCTACCGACTGAGCTAGGCCGGCTGCTCTTTTTGTTGTCTTCTTTTCTGTCATTTGTATTAGAGTATCTCTTCCTAGCAAATTTCTTTTTTTTCCCTTGCGTGGTGCTGTGTGCCAAAAGAAGAGTAGGAAGTACATAATGATTCCCCATTCGCCTTCTTTTTTTTGTGGGCGTGTAGTTCAGTTGGAAGAATGGCTGCTTGCGGAGCAGTTGGTCCTGGGTTCAATCCCCAGCGCGCCCGTTTTTTTCTTTTTTTCTTCCTTCTTTTTTTCCCCCCAACACAGTCAACCTCTCATTAAGCCAAGTGAAATTAAAGAGTAATGCACAATATGCAGGTCCTGCAGCAGAATTCACAAGGGCCCTGACAAGATTTGTGTGTGAGGCCTGATAAAACTCACACACGGCCAACAGAAAAAAAAAGAAAAGTCCTGTCTGTGCGAGTGTTTGGCCACTAAAGTAAAAGTTGGTTCAGCTGGGTGTCGATCCCAGGATCTCTCGTGTGTGAGACGAGCGTATTACCGCTATACAACTGAACCCGTGCACCGCAGCCTATGTGGCCAGGGTCACGGTCCTAGTGATTTCCTCTCCCAAGCTACCTGCAGAGAGAAGAAGGCCAACAAACAGTTAAGAGAAATTTGTGTTTTGAAAAACAAAAAAGGCTCCAGTGGGAATCGAACCCGCGATCTTCGCTTTACAAGAGCGACGCTTTGCCAACTAAGCCATGGAGCCTTTCACTGTGTCAGAAATGAATGACCTTGTGGCATGAATGTGTGTTGTTTCTACTTTTTCCTCTTGTGTCGAGCCTCCTGCTTTTGTGGGGTGTACCTCGCACAGTGTAACTTTGTCTGAAGAAATGCGTTACCACCCGAGCCCCCGCACAAGACAGTTGCTTCTTCCCCACCCAAAAGGTGGTAGCTTCGCTCCCTCCTTTTGGGTGGTTGCCCCCCGTTATCGGTAGACTAAGAGAAGAAACCACTGTGGAAAAGTAAAAAACAAAAAAAAAACTGGCTGACGATGGCGAGCACCGGCCAGCATTTCGGTGAAATATTCCCCGACGGCAGACGACTTGTGGGTGCGTTCACCTACAGGGAGACTGACAGGCTGGGGTATTTTCCTATCCCACAATGCCGGCTGTAGTGGGCATTTATTAGTGTTGTTGCCCCTGCTTCGTAATTTTTGGTTGTTTTTTCTACTATGGGCCCTTGTTCTCGTTGTTTGGAGGCTTTTCATTCATGGAGTTTTAAGGGCTGGTACTTATGCTGTAGTATACAAGGCTACTGATAGTAATGGCACAGTGGTGGCTGTCAAAGGTAGTCCCTCTTGTCGAAAACCCCTTTTTTTTCCTTCGCCTGTACTTTATGTTTTTCTTGTGCTGGTTAAGGTTAAGGTAAAGGTAATACAAAAACTGCTTTTTAGAAATGGACCTACGAAAACTACCCACTGGCCCCACTGGTGATCACGTTAAAAGACATTTATTGCAAGAGATAGAAGTGATGAAACAAGTTCGAGACCCAAATGTTGTTTCATTGTATGACTCTAGATATGTATGTTCAGAAGGGCAACAAACAAACAAATGGACTGCACTCCAAATTCATGTACACTGAATTCTAACAGGATCGACGTCAAGAAATATTGTTTGTAGTCATCGAGTTTTGCAACAGTAAGGATTTTGCTGCATATTTGAGGGCACGGTCTGCACCTTTGCCTGAAGCTGAATGTCTTTATTTTCTGAGACAATTTGGTGCTCTCCCACTTGGGCTGGTTTGACTTCTCACCCTAAAATTCTTACTTCATTTAAGCTGCTGGCTTGAAAGCACTGCATGCAGCAAATATCATCCATCGAGACCTCAAGGTTAAATCCCACTTGCGCCAATGCCTGTTCATCCTAAGTAGCCTGCAAATCTCCTCATACACAAAGATACAAACGGATTAACCTTGAAAATTGCTGACTTTGGTCTATTCCCTCTCCTTTCTTGATGTACCAATATCTCCAAGGATTTGCTCGTGTTCTTGCTACAGAGAATTCCATGTCACAAACAATTTGTGGGTCTCCTCTCTACATGGTTTTTTGAATCATTTCTTTCATTTTTTTTATTGTTTCTGCCCCAGGCACCTGAGGTGTTAAATCTTCAACATTATACATCCAAGGTGGACCTGTGGTCAGTTGGTATGCATTTCGTTTCCCCTTCTTCCCTACTTAACTTTCATATAGGGGTTATTCTGTATGAGGTTTTAACCTAAATTTATGTTAATAATTGGACTACGAAGCAACTTACCACAAAAAGATGCTCTCTGGAAGGCAACCATTCCCTGCCAGTAACCCTATCGAACTAGCTAGAGTTATCCAGGACACTGATGTTATCAAAAAGACTTCTACATTGAATGTACACCCACTGTGCCGTGATTTAATCACCAAGCTGTTGCAGGTACTCAGTAGCCTATGTGCTCCCCACCAATTCTTTTCAGAAAGACCCAGATAGAAGAATTTCCTGGGAAAGTTTTTTTTCCCATGAGTGGTTTAGAGCAAGTCACCTGCATAATACACAACCTGCACAACCTACACAACCTACACAAGGTGGCCATATTCAGTCGCCTCCACCACCCTATCAACATGCACAAGTTCAACAACCACAACCACAACCCCCACCTCCACCTTATCAACAACGTGTCTTATTACAACAATTTGGCAATCCTCAACTCTCCCCCCACACTCAACCCCTGGTTCCTCCTATCCTAAAAACAAATCCACCCCACCCAAGTGCACCACCTCAACAAAATACACAAGCTACACAACCTCCTTCAGCAGTTCCACCTTTACTCATCTCTAATTGGAACCAGCCCAGAACCTATCTACCTATGCACCCCCAACCATATCCCCCTATGTACTATCAACCTCCCCCACCTCCACCTCAACCTCTTACCTCAATACCACTGTATCAACCTCAATTTCCAACGCAAATTATCACCCACCCTCCGCAAATGCCCCTTCCACTGTCGCCGCAACAACTCCAAACACCCACCCCAACACCAGCACCGAAATTCCAACCAATTGGAGTTCAACCTGCACCAGCAGTAACACCAGTACCCACATCAACACTGTCAGCTCTATTAAAAGCCCCCACGCAGGTTCAACCACAGGCACTCCCTATCACACCAAATCCTCAAACGCACAGCCAACAGGAGCTTGCCCCCCAAGAGCCATCACTTCAACCCCTAGCTCCAAAGACTGCGGCAAGTGATAAACCACCATTAAAGCTTCCTCTGGTACAAAAATTGTACTCAACTTTTATCTCACCCAATGCAGCTAGTGCAAGATCAGTTGAGACGGTCTGGTGTCTTTACCACCAACGATTGTGTTTTCCTTGGGGACTGCACTCCTCAAGCGTCAGTAACCATTACTCCTGTTCAAGAGTCAGGTAAAAAGTCATGTACCCTTAATATTCTGAGCCATATTAGGACCTCCTCTAAAGAAACCTTGCAAAACAAAGATTCTCACAAAGGTGATTCAGAAGCCCGTTCAGCAAGCGATTGCCTTGTACATGGCTGGGAATAGTAAGGTTCAGTACAACTTGCCCATGGAAGCCTTGGCGTTTTATTCCCTTGGGGTCATTGTCTTGCGGACTGCCATTCTCACTCTATCAAAACAGAGCCGAGAAATCACACCAGAAATTAAGCACGGTTTTTTCTTCCTGGGGAACAATACCTATTGTTCACTTTCTAACAAAGATGCTGAGGAGATGGAATCACTTTTTCAACAAATCGTCAAAGCAGCCGATAATGTTGCACAACAAATACCACCTGAGCACAGTACTCTTTCACTTGGTTTGGAAAAGCTCGTATTTGAATATTCTGTCACACTGGTACACCCACCTCCATTTATTTAATTCCTACTATCACACAGAATTGGGTTTCCAATAATTCACTTTCTCAAATAGGCCCTGCGAGCTTGTGCACTGGTAGGATTTAAAGACTACAAAAAAAGTCTTCCTCTCTTTCTCCAGTCTCTGTCTATCATGGAAGTTTCCTTAATGGTGTCAGAACAGTTTCCTTCAGACAAGGAAACTATAACTAATCGTGAGCTTGCCCCTTTTCAACAGTTCTGACCACAACTTACCATGAGTAGATGTTGAGGCTCTCACAGCAGCCATCAACTATGTAAAAGCACTTGTTGAAAAAAAAGAGTAAAGAAAGACAAATGTAGAGTTTAAAGAGGTTCTTTCTGTTTCGTTTCTACCAAGTAATTAATCTGTTTTGGCACTTTCCTCCTGTGCTTTTGAGTTGGAATCTGCTTCTACTTGTGTTTCTGTTTGTTTTGGTGTTTCTGCTGTATCGTTGTTTGGTGGAACTGGGCTGGGGTTGGTTGCCTCTTGTGCAGTTGTTACGGCTTCTGTTGTGGTTGGAGTCGAGTCCGTGGTTGGTGCGGAGGGTTGGGTTTCTGTTGTTTCGGTCTTTCTTGGTGTGCACTCAAAGGCAGGGGCCGTTACATCAAAAACTTGATTGGTCTTCGTTTGGGAGTCTGCCGGATTTTGGGCAGCCGTTTGTGAGGTGCTGTTGTAAGGTTAGTTTGGTGCCGTCGTGGGATAGAAATGAGTATTGTGGGTACGAAATAGTTTACATACTTGCTAGCGGTATCTTTCTGGCGTGGATGAAATTCAACGTCGGAAATTAGAATGGGAGGTATCTTTTCCATTATATTCTCCGCGGGTACTTGGTTGCTCTTGGGAATAAATACTGCTGCAAGCACTTTCTCATCTCTAAGAGAAAGCGCGGGTTGTGGCGAGGATTGAACTTGTGGGGAAGCAGGAGAATTCATAGGTTTCTTGTACTCGTATCGTACAGACAAAGTGTGCCGTTGTGAACTGACAACAGACTGTCTTGTTTGAGGGAATGGTGTATTGGCAGTTTGTGGTGCCTGGGATTGCACTTCTACATTAGGGGGTTCTCTTGCGGCGTGCTCTTCCTGCGTTGACACGGAAACAGTTGGTGGTGCCTCTGTGGACACAGGTTCTGGGGTTTGGGGTGGCTGAGGTTGTGGGCTCCCCTCAGCTTGTTCCTGTGGGCGTGCGGATGGCCGTCCTAAGTAACGATGGCTCTTGGAAGTCGAAACAACTTGTGACTGCTCTGGCACTTCTTGTGGTTGACCTTGAGAAGGCTTTTGGGGTACTTCTGTAGAAATGGTACTAATAACTGGAGGTGCCCCGGATGAGCCGTGCTTTATTACAGTAACCTGAACTTGACGTTTTTGTTGTGAAGGTGGTGGGTTTGAGTTTGGTATTTGCTGTTGACTTTGTCTTGGGTCGTAATTAGCGTATCCCTGCCTCCGAGAGCCACGGGCGGCATTATTCCGAGAGCGGGAAAAGCTTGCTTGAGGCTGATAGAATGGGTGAACTGGGGCGGGGGAAGGACTTCATACAGTAGCAGCCTCAGAAAGGACTTGGTCAAATAAATCGTGACGCCACGGTTGTTCAACCTCCGGCCTCTGTTGTGAAAATTGCCTATGCAGAACTTCAGAAAAAAGGGGAAGATTCGGGAAGTATCTATACCGCCTTCCACCGCGAGTAGGAATCGGTTGTAGGCCAAAAGGGGTTACCATTTGTGGAGGCACAAGTGGTTGAGAGAAGTTACGTTGACGCCGGTCATCATGCATGAAGTAGGGCGCATCTTTTGGGATTGCCCACAGTTTCGCTTCCTGAGAGGAAAAAAGTGAATAACGACACCATAAAGTCTACATACAGGGTCTTCGTTGGGATTATCATTAGGGGGAGCTTGCATGACCGCCGTACCCATAACTGTAGAGGGCATTGATGCTTGGGACACCTGTTCCTCTTCATAATAGCCTTGGATTTCAAAAGTGTAAAGCCAACATTAGAGGGTGCAACTGAAAGGAAAAAAGAGGGAAAAAAAGGACAACCATCTTGGTAGGCAGCTTCAGGGTATTGTGGAACCATTCGTCTATTTTGTGGCGGCTGCATGACAGATCCACCGTAACCCATCTGGGCAGTATCAGGCTCATCTTCGTTTTCTATACTAGTTTAACAATACACAAACATAAAGCACCACCGTTAACAGCGACAACACACCAGGTCCCAGTGTGCGTCTTTGCATTTCTTGGTTTATTATGTATTCCTCCTTAGATCTCAGGTGTCAAGCGTTGGCAACACAATTTCCCTGCTGGCCTGTTCAGGAGTTCGTCTTTTTGATTTTTTTTTATCATTATTCCAAATAAAAAAAAATCGTCGGCGATACCCGCAAGCCGATATTGGGACAAAGAACTATAACGTGTCGGTGTTGTGTGTTGTGGTTGAGAGATGAAGTGCGCGGCGGAGGTGGCGGAGTTTGTTCCTACTGCCGCGTCGAGGGGGAAGCAGTCGCGCGTGATCATTGTAAGGCCGATCCCTGGGGGCATCACAAATGCTGATTTGCGGGACTTTGTTGCGTCGCTGGGACTGGCGCCGGCTAGGGCAATGATAGCTTTTGAAAAAGGCGGAAGGTCGCTTGGCTGGGCCGCGGTATGTCACCTGTTAAGCAAAAAATTTCGCCTTCGCTTATGCCAGCTTCGGTGGATTCATTGGAATCATGCAGCTTGTGTTCAATGTGCGCCCCAAGAAATGAGGGTCCTTCATCACTAATTTTCCTCTCTCACAGACCGTCGACCAAATACCAATTGCTATTCGAACTCTTCAAGGCAAATGTTTTCTCTCTCAGTTTATCCAAGAGGTACAGGCCTTGTTTTGATCTTTATTTGGTGTAACTAATCTTCTAATATTAGGCCAGAGCACCCACATCAACAGAGTTTGACTACATGTTCGTTTCCACCAAAAAAAAGAAACGACGCCAGGCTATTGCGGAATTTGAAGCACAAAAAAGAAAAGGAAAGTTGAAGAACCAGCCTACAGAAGAAAGTGATGAAGATGATGAACCTACTACAAAGCCCCCAAATCAAAAAGTTGCACCACCTTATGTGCCACATGTCACTCCCAATGAACTTACCCTCCAGATACAAACCATTCAAGGTGCGTCATCCCTTCTGAAAGTCCTGACATTCATCTCCCTCAGATATCAAAAATCATGTGTTCTTTGGAATAGATTTCGAGTGTGCTTGTATTGGGAAAGGAGGGCAACATTACCCAAACGAGATTGGGGTTAGAGCTTTTTGCCTTTCAGCTTTTGAGATGGATGGGTTTCATGCAATTATCAACCCTGGTCCAATACCTCCACAGTACGTGATGCGTTGACCTTTTCTACTTATGTCAGTTTGGAACCTAGAAATATGCCCACTGTTCAAGAATTGGTGTTGAACCACCATGGCATACCTCTGGATTGCAAGTATGATGTGTATTTATGTGTTTCCTTAACACTCGAAGGAGGGCAAACGGAAATTACCGGGACATATGGAACGCACTTCTTGAGTTTTTAAGCAGATACATCCCAACATCAGGACCACATAGGCCAATTTTGTTTTCAAAGGTACCAACTATGCCCAACAATTACGATTTATTCAAAATTTATGTAGGGCTGCGCTACTGAAAAGTGATTTATACTCCATTACTAATATTTAGATTTACATGTACTTAGGAAATGCATTTCTTGGCTTGCAGAGAAAGCCGGTTCGATGCACCACAGTTTGAAACGTTCTAATATTTTTTTTTAAAAAAAAGGTGTAATCGATTGCCTCTCTGCTCAAGTTTTTGAAATGTGTGATGGTGTCTATAGTATCCTGAACCACCGTAAGTGTCATATCAAGCAAGAGGAGATTGCCCACAAAATAGACGTATTCTTTGATTGTGAGTGTGGCATTGCACCAAAGTGTGTCTTTCCAGCAGAAAACGTAATTATTTCCATCAAACACTTTGTGTAGATGTGAATACCACACTGGACTTTTGTCTGGACGGAAGCCTTTCCACTGTGCATTCTCAGATGCTCGTGGTCCGTCTGTCTGAAATTTTCTCCCTCTTTGACTGTATGCAGCTGTTGGAACTGGTATCAAAGCAGCCATTGCCGAAGCTGAAAAAATCTTGAATGATCAGAGTGACCCCCTTGCAGATGAACTTGCTGCGTACCTCAAGCAATCTTGGTCCACTGATCCAGCAGCCTCCAAGCCAGTCAGTTCAGTAACCACCGGCATTACCCAGCTATCAGTTTTTGAAACAACAAAACCCAGCCCACCAGTCACCCCAAACCCAAACTCCAACCCCAGGTCACAACCACCGCCGCCACAGCCGGTCAACCCTGTGTCCCCACCCACCTCAGCCAAGGTTGTTCTCCCCGCAATAGGATCATCCAATAACAACAGGACCCGCACGCAACCACCACAGCTATGTACACCTTCCATGTTTTCCACTCCCTGTGCACCCAGCAAAGGACCAAAAGCACAAAACCCACCCAAAGCAACAATGGTGTCAACAACAACAACCACATCGTCAGCCGTTGGATGGACAATACAAAAGAGACACTGAGGCCTGTTCTGCACCCATTTCATCAGCAAAAACCCTAGTGTAATCACCAACGAAAAATTTTCATTTTCCCAAAGTGAGTGGCCTTGTGCTATTCAATTTAATTGGTGGTAGAAGATGTAGCATTGTGCCAGTGAAACAGGGTGACGTGCATGTCCATGGACACAGTGGTAGACGTCTACAGGCCACCAGCTGGTTGTGGGTCAATGGTTGCTGTTGGTGGTGATGGTAAACACATTCTTGTTATTTCTTGTCAGTAATAGGAGGATACGAAGGCATATTCAATTGGTTGACAACATTTTGATCCAAGTGATTCGCAGGTAGCTCTGCTTTGGATGTAGTTTTGACGTGGGAGGATGTATCTTACTCAGTTGTAACCAAGAGGTGTCCTACAAAGGTAAGCACACAAATTCTACAGCAGCTGAATGGCAATTATGCCGTACCTAATGTGTAATGTATAGTCACGGGAGATTTTACATGGTGTATCCGGCTATGCACTACCCTCAACTCTGACTGCACTACTTGGGTCCACTGGTTGTTACTTTTTGTCCCTGTTCAGAGTATATTAACGTTAGATAAAGGAGCCGGTAAATCCACACTGCTGGACATCCTTGCAGGCTGGAATAAGACAGGAAAAGTATCGGGCACAATCCTTTTAAATGGAGTAGCACCAAGGAAGATGAAACACGCAATCGGCTATGTCACACAGGCATTTCTTTCTTTTTTTCTAAAAAAGAAAAAGATCAGTATTTGCTCACATACAACGACCTCCAGGATGATGCCTTCATTGGAACTCAGACAGTTTTTGAAACGTTTATGTTTTATGCAAATTTGAAGCTGCCACAAACTTTAAGCACTGAAGCAAAGCAGATTTGTGTAATACACCGACTTTCTTCGTATCATTAAGTTGAGGTTTTGGCAGGTAGAACAACTAATTGCAGAACTCGGCCTCTCTAAATGTAGAAACAGTAGAATAGGGTATTTATTGTGAATTTTTCTACATTCTAACACACGACCTAGAACTCAATTTGCACGTGGAATTTCGGGTGGTGAGCGTAAGCGCGTTGCAATTGGTTGTGAGTTGATTACTAATCCCGGTGAACTGACTGCCCATCCACACTCTCCTACTTATTACAGACAATAGGTTTGATATTGTTGGATGAACCAACAACGGGACTTGATAGTTTCAACTCTTTGAGTGTAATGATGCTTTTATCTGACTTGGCTAAGAAAGGGAAGACTGTTGTCTGCACTATTCACCAGGTTTGTTGAACATACCCAGTGAAACTTATTGTTATAGCCGAGGAGTCTTGTGTATCAATTATTCGACAAAGTGTACCTAATGAGTCAAGGGGAAATGGTGTATTTTGGAGAGGCATCCACCGCTGCACAAAATTTTATCGAGAAGGGGTTTGCAGTACCCAAGTTCACTAATCCAGCTGACTTTCTTCGTTTGTTTGGACCTCTCTTAACAAGCCTAATCTTTCGAAGTTGATGTTGTTGTCATCTCACAAGAGTCTGGGATGAAATCTTTTGTTCGGGATCGATATGTCCAATTGATTGGTTTGTTACTATACCTCTCCATTTCGATTTACAGTATTCTAAGGCGGGGAACATGAAAAGATTGACCTAACAGCAATGGAGAAAAATCAAGATACTCAAATTAAGCAACAAATATCTGACCTAAAGACTGCATCCCCAAAGTTTTTCACCCCATTTCTCTTGCCAGTATACTTAACTTTGTCAGAGTTGTAGTACCAAGGGTTGGAGCTTCCTGGCCAAAGCAAACATATCTGTTATGCAAGCGCACATTCACAGACTTAGTCCGAAATCCCAACATTATTGGGGCACAACTCTTTAGTGCTCTGTTTATGTCCATCTTAGTGGTAAGTCAAATAAAGGAACTAGTTCTCACCTAACAGGTTTTTCAGGGAACTCTTTACCTGGGTCTGGGGAATAGTCAAAACTCCATCAACAACAGAGCCGGTGTTCTTTTTTTCCTTACTATACACTTTGCGTTTTCACAGCAGTGGGAAATGGAGATGTGTACGTTCATAGCCATTACTTGTGTGCTTACAACTAAAAGGGGTGAATGAAAGAGGCATACTAAGGCGAGAAGAATCAATGGACATGTACTCCACCTCTGCATACTTTTTCAGTAAAGTTGTGTGCTCGTTTCCGTTTGAAATATTTCTTTGTCTTTTAAGTACTTGCATTATGTACTACATGGTAATACCCAGAAGAAAATCATTAACGCAATTAATTCACGAAACAAGATTGGCCTCAGTCCAGCTCCAAATCAATTCGCATTATGCTTTGGTGCAATGGCGGTGGCGACATTAGTTTCCAGTGCCATGTTCAGTTTCATTGGCGTAATTTCTCCAAATGAAGTAAGGAATTCACTTCTATCAACTGTTTGTTCACCGTACCTGAACAGAAAGTAGGCATGACACTTGCCCCCGTTTTCTTGATATTTTTCATGATATGTGCTGGGTTCTTCATTCGTAGCAGTAGTATACCTCCTTATTGGATATGGGTCTATTACATTTCCTACATCCGGTTCGTTATATTACTGCCGATAACTGAACCGAATAACCAATGTTCTATTCCAGATATGCATTTGAAATTGTCATGGTAAATGAGTTTACAGGACTGACATTTACCTGTGGGGAGTCTGTTGCCGGCTGCCTTACAACGGGTCAGTGTCTCCAAACGTTGCCTAATTCAGCAAAATAAACCAGGGAAATAGGAGAGGAAGTTCTGCTGTCTTTTGGGCTGGAAAACGTGGTCATTGGTCTGAACTTTACGTGGCTTTTGATTATGGTTTTTGGATTTCGTGCAGCTACCTTCTTTGCTCTCAAAACTTTACACAAAGAGAAGAGATAAGCCACGTTGGTGCAGCACAATACTCTTTTCAAAAAAGAAAAAAAAAAGCTTTTGTTCTGAAGCTATCTTTTAGCATCCCGAAACACTCTGTCCCTCTCGTCAGTTCCGGAGGGCTCCCAATACCCACTTAATATCCCAAACCTCTACCCCAACCCACAGTAACACAACCCTCCTCCGTGATCAAAACCAACTTTTTCTCAGTCTTTCCTCAGGAAAAGTTGGTTTTAGACGCGGAGGAGCGTTGCAGCCACCCCTCCGGTGACAAAAGGGGGAAGCTCAGGCCGAAAGCGAGCGTTCGAACGTGTGTCACACTTTTCTGAGAATCGGAAACCTCGAAATTGGAAACGGTGCTTCAGCTGATAAGGTTACCCTGCTGACATGTAGAACCAAAAGGTGACAGATGTGTTTCAAAATCAAAAGAAACTTGGATCTTGGGGTGATGATCAGTGAGCAACAGCAGGCTGTGCCGCCGTGCATCGTCACGTTAATGTCGGATCTGGATCTACTGGAGAAGGAACTGCACCAACGAGACTCTGTTCTCGAGCAATATCAAGACCAAGTCGGCATCCATTCGCTCCACACCTTTTTTCCCCCTCGTTCACACCGACGCCAGATTTTGGAGTACACCAAGGCAAACAAATCTTTGCAGCATACTGTTGAGTCACAACGTAAGCAAATTCAGAACAAGGACGCACAAATGGAGCAGATTTCTTCTGTAGTACATGGCGTGCTAGACTCGTCTGGTGAATGAACCTCTCAGTGTTACTTTTGTAATGTATCATCCCAGTTCAATGTGCCAAACTCAGGAAATCTCTGTCAGAGGCGGAAGCTAAAGTATCTAATATTGAGAAGGTAGTCAATCGGATTTAGCCTGATCAAGTGAGTGGATAATTGAAAACCCAAGGATTTCACTTTCAAGTTGGAAACTGTGCAAAAGAGCAACAGGGAACATGAGGATACAATAAGGCGCCTTCAAAGTCGGATAGCTGATATGGAGAGTTCGACGTCAAGAGAACTTAACCAGGCAAAAGGGGAACGTGATTCTGCCGTGGCTCTTTCCAAAGTTGCAACTCAGGACCTAGAAGCGATGAAGACAAACTGTATCAGCTCTGACTGTTATAAAATATGACATGCCCATAGCTGCACTTGCTCTAGAGGAGATTAAACATACCTGTGACGCACAACAAAAAGAATATTCACTGCTACTGGAACAAAAAGATGCTGAAATCCGTGATCTTGTGAAAAAGTTGCAAACCAGTGAAAGGACTCACCAACGCGAATTAATATCAGTGCGAATGCAAGTGAGTGTTATAATAAGCTCCGCTTTCTAACATATTTCCTAGTATGAGGAACACCTTGTGAATTTACAAAACGCAAATCCACCTTCCCATAAAGGGCCTCAGAGCGATACATCCACACTTCCTCACACTGATGTTCGCCTTGGTTGTATGTTGCCGGGCATCCCTTCCCCGCCACCCTCATCTTCTCCAAAGCTAACCGCTACCCCTCTCCCTCCACCAACAAGTAGCACCACAGCAGAAAAAAGAACACCGAAACCAGTCACTTCACACACCAATCAAACTTCAAATCCCAAGAGACCAAGACTTGTAACTGAACCTATCAATACCACCAGCACAACTGCACCTCCTAAAAGCACAAAAACTACCACCAAAGCCAGGAACACACATCGTAGTCCCCTTGACTACTTTGACAGACACTAAAACCAATCCAAGAATGGAAGTAATGTGTGTACTCTACACAATAAACAATTCTCTTCTCCTTTCTTCTTTTCTCCTTATACTGTTGCAACTTGAGCCCTACAGACAGGACAGACGTCGCTTATTCTCAGCCAAGCATCCACACAAGAGGTGTGCATCATATGCAAGCAAGGCAATGTCCTGACCTCATCCCCCTCCTCATAGTCACTCAAGCATATCACGCACCTAGAGTTCCCCCCGCCACTAGCTGTTGTATTATTGTCACTGCATGCCACTGCTGTGCCCCCCTCCTCACTTGGCTGAGAACTAGCGCAACTTGGAGAAGAAGAAGAAGCAGCAGCAGCAGCAGAACAAGCCTTTGTCACCTTGTGAGTTGGCAGGCTGCTCACCAGCGCAGAGTCAGCGCCGCTCCTCGTGGCTGCGGCCTGGCCGTACGCCGCCCTGCTCAGCTCGCTCCGAAGCCTCCTCAGCGCCGCGGCGATGTCGGCCGAGTCCCCGCGCACCCTGACCCTGACTCGCCACTGCCCCGCCTCGCCGGCCGGCACGACCCCGCCGGGGCCGAACAGCGCGCCCACTATCATCCTCCTTATCTCCTCCTCGTCGTCGTCGTCGCCGCCGTCGCCCTGCGTCGCCCCGCCTCGCCCGCCCCTAGCCGCCGTGGTCGTCAGCGTGAGCTGCGGGGCCGACGCCCTGGCCTGCTCTCGGGCCTGCAGCTCCCGCGCGAGCCTCTCGTCGTCGCGTATCTGTTGCTCGACCCTCTGCCTCCTCACGGCCTCGGTGATCCTCGTCTGCACCCTCTCACATGCTTGACGCAAATCACGCCACGTTCGCCTCAACCAACCTAGCATCACCGGCTGTGCACTTTTTTTTGTTCCCCCTATTTTGGGGTTTACTAATCGTTCGTTTCTTTTGCCTGTAAAATGGAAATAAACAACTGTTGAAAAAAATTCTCATTTTTTTTTCCCTCGTTGTCCTAGTCTGTTTCGTCTAATGCCCTAACAGGATGAGGCAGTGGAATAACGGATTTTTTTGTCACATCTCTTGGTAGAGCCTTCCTCATATCTGACATATATTGGTGTTACGAACAATTTGATACAAGAGGGGGGAAACGTGTACCTAGTGCATCTTCTTCCCCAGAATAATATTCTAAAACCCTTCTATAGACTGTGTAGCCTAATTTTGTGTACATTGCAATGGCCGAGTTGTTACTGGCTCTGACAAACAAGTCCACGAAATAACCGTTATGTCTGAGAGTGTATTTTCAAAGATAAGGAAAGATCAGCAGGCGGGAATCGGCCACATACGCACATTACCTCTGTAACCTGTTCCAAAACGTGCATGAGCGAGTTGGCCAAGGCTATTCTTCTGTATTCTGGTGCTACCGTTACAGCAGTGACATGACCATGCCACTTCTCGCCTTCACCTTCTGCCTTTCCCCATACTATGGATGTGTGGGATAATGTAGAAAGTTAAGTCGGTGAAGGGAAAACATACTGTAGCCCATTTGTCGTCCAGTGGGAGATTCCGCAAGTGTCACGTACTCTTTACGGAAATAAGAAAAAGAGAACGATGCACAGAGGAAATTACCAGGCCACTTTGCCATGTACATAAAGTAGAACGCAAAGTTGTACTACAAGATTTGTTACAGGGCAATAAATCAATACAATTACGAGAGTACAGTTTCAGTCCAAGAGTCCAAGTTCACGTTGGCCATCCTCAACAAGTCATCGCACCGAAATCGCCGGAAATGCGTCATCCCTCTCCTTTCTCCTTTTTTGATTAGATCTAGTCAGGAAAACTGGCCTCTGTGTTACGCCGGGAACTAGTGTAATAACAACAATGTATAGCAATATAGCTCTATAATGTGCAAATTTTTATAAGTTCCACTTGGGATAATACAGTGTGGTGTCAAAGAAAAAAGATGTGACCATCTATTGCAATAGGTACAGACAGTGAGAATTCCAGGTGAACAGTACTCATTGAGTGCCAGAGATTTCTAAAGATGTGATGTGTTCTTTATGGCAGCAACTGTCTATGCACTTGTTGCAAGCCAGCTGGAATTTACGGGATGTGTGGTAGAGGTCAGTTTTAAGGTCAGCAGTAAGTATGAACACAAGGAAGCTGAAGAATCCGGCACTTGGTAGAAAAATGGCTACAACCTGAGAGGTTACGTAGTTGTCAGTTCCGCTGATTGCTTCAGCAATTCGGGCCGCTGTGCATGGAACCCACACTACAAGCATAGCAAGTGGATATAAAATAAGCTGCCGGAGTGCATTTGTTACGCGGGATGCGGCCGTAAGGAGATGGGATGCGGAAGTTGGTCTTCCTCGTGAGTGCAGTGATGGGCACCAAGAAATAAGCACCGTACGAATCAGTCCCTGTTTGTATAGCATTCTTGCAACATTGGCGTAGAGACCAATTACAGCAAATTCCAAGCACCATTCTGGGATGTAACTGAGGAGAAACCGGGCCCATGCCGGCTCAGGTTTCAACCAACACCACCCAGAGGCCAATACCACATAGGCAAAAGAAGGAACGTAGAATGGGAGTGTAGCCATAATAATGAGGAATGACCATACGCTCAGGTGCAATACAATCTCAAACTGGAGGCTAGGAAGGCTCTTTCCTTGTGTTAGCCTAGATTGTTATGAGCTCTAAAGTAGGTAATTGGATGCGTATTACCTGTTAAGGACAAAGGCTATTACAAACACCCAAAAGTATGATGCAAGGTAAAATACATCAATGAGAAATCCTTTTTACTTGAGTAAAACGGCCAACGCCTAATAGAACAAGTCTAGTATTCACCTTGAAATTGACATGCGGGACCCCCATCAGAACCAATCAGAGATGGTTCCCAGAACGTTGCACCAATAACAAGGGCCAAACAACCTGTCCATAGTCAACTAAGCTATCAATCATACACAAAAAGGGGATACAATATCATAATACATATTTATTCATATCTCAATGTTAACGCACTTAATCCCTGGGACATGCAAGATGTGAAAACTAGCCTCCAGTAGAATTTCTTCACCTTTCCCAGTATGGAAACAGAGGCCACAACAAAAGTGCACCCCAGCACAGATGCTATTCCACAAATAAAAATAGACAAAATATGAACGTATTCACCACTCCCACTGCTGCAGCCGCTGCAGTTGCTTTCGTCACCACTAATGCTAACCACAGAGCTATCACCACTGCTAATGCCATTGGCGTTGTTGGTTTCCAGAGACTCAGAGTTTCTCAGCAGGAACGAAAAAGCCACAAAAACGACACCACTGTTGAGCAGTCGCATTTTTTCCCCTTTTTCTCTTCCAAACGCGAAAAGAAAGAAAAGAAAAAAAAACGAAAATCAAAATCAAATCTGTTTAGTGTAAATCCGAAGATACAGTCCGTCAGTGGGGAGTTTTTGCCCAAGTCGAAACGGCATTCAGAGCAACAAACAGCATTCAAGTACGACCCTCTGAAGTCTCACTCCCAGAAGTGCCGTGTACTGGCTCTACGTTGCAACGAAAGGGCGTGGAGGGGTCAGCATCCTGGTTTTTTGTTGTTATTTGTGTTTGGTTTTGGATGGATTGTTAGATAAATGTTAGGGGAATAAAAGCGGGAATGTACCGGGTCAGGGGAAGGATAAGTCAAGGTATATCTGTTGGCCACGATAGTGTTTGTGTCCCATCCATAGCCTGTGTTGTAACTAAACCAAATGCTCAAGGAGGTGTGAATATAGCTTACACTTGTCACGTTGTTCAAACAAGGACTTGTCCCAGACACCATCTTTGGTAGCCACCATCATCAACTGAGGCGGACCAAGGGGAAGGAAATCTCCCTTATCTACTTGCCAGAAGATCCTGATTAAAAGGTTACGCGGAAATTGACTAAATTTTGTGAATACCAGGTCTTTCCATATGTCTTGGTAAGCTGTTGCATAAGCGGATTCTCTAAAGTTGTAGGGACCCTTGGAGCTGTAAGACTTCCTTTTACATAGTGAGTATTTTCCTATATCTAATGATGAAAGAGAGAAACCAGATTTGACGTCATAAGAGTGTGAGTGCCAGTATTTGCGCTCTTCCTTCGGTAGGGTATCAAAGATGTTCTGGGATATAATGTATTCAACTCCAATAAGGCGTGCATTGGCATCATCACTGACGAGAGTTAGACAGTTAAGTGCGCGAACTCAAGGTTACCTATCAAATATGGCAGCTTGAGCTACATCATCATTAAAGAACCTGCAGTAATGGTGCAAGAACATCTAGATTCCAAGTAAAATACATGCAAAAACTATACGGTGTTCAGTTAAGACCTGGCGCTTCGGATTTTCACTATAGAAGGCACATCCACTAAGATGGAGATCAAAGGACTTGAGAGGGGAAAAACTCTGGAGAGCCGAACTTGCCCATTCCATTGTTTTCTAATGTAGAAGAAATTTAAGTAAGGGTGCTAGGAAAAGACTAGTAGTGCACAATGTAAACAAATCAAAGAGTCGCCAGAAAAAATTAGATACCAAGAAGGTTGTATGCTTGCTTCCGGGAATTTTGTCATTGAACTGGGCCGAATCCTGACAACCGGTCTCTGAGGATAACATTTCTTCAACACTTGCGTATCACGTAGCAAAAATGAGCAAATGGATGACTTCGAATGCTTATTATGGGTGCCTCGCTCCTAGTTACTTTCTCTCGCCTTATGTTTTTTTTTCCCAGCTACATTCGCAGTTTTGCTTGTTCGCCCGCCAGCCACGCCCATATTACTCACATCCACAATCACCCAATAAAACGATATTAACACCACCGTATTTGCCGACTCAAAATTCGATGGTGACGCTTGAGCAGGCGTTTCGTTTTCTGTCTGTTTTGTATTTTTCCAACAAATCTATTGACACCAAGTTAGGCAAGCCAGTAGCCTGAGACTTTCCAGGTTCCAGACTCCAGGTGAGCAATTCCAGTCTCCGTCGCCGCCGCCTTCCTCCCGAATTGTGTTTGGTACACCACGACGTAGTAGTCCCCATCTACACAACGCCATCAAACAATAATAATCTCAGCCAAAGACCAGAAGCACTTACGGCACGCAAAGATCACACATTGTCATTAGGAGCTGGGAACGGTACCAGGAGCACCAGGTAACGTGGTTCTGTGAGTGGCTGACGACACGTGGCGAGATACGAGGTCGCCCAGGGGGCCGCGTGCGGCCCTCGCTGCTTGTTCCCATTGGGCCTCTGTCAGTGCTGGTTTGAACAGCTCGTCTGAGGCCTCTTGGTAAGAATCCTGGCGGCAAGGGGGGTTGTTTGGAGGACGGGATGTCGTTAGTAGACACGAGATTGTAAGGAACCGGCACTGCGTACTGCGTATCTGCCTTGGTCGATAAGTTCTATCCAATGTGTAACTGCCTCAACTGCTGCACTCGCCATTTTGTTTTTCTTTTTTTGTGGCATTCCCATCAACTTTCCTGAAACTAACATATCGACGAATATGACAGAAATGTCACTTGAGCACTAGCTGAGGATGATCTGCCCTATGGTGGCCCTGCACCAAGCAGGAGGAGAAAATCTGGTTTTGGATCTAGGAATAGAACTTTTTTTGTGCTTCTATTCTATGCAGTTGCGAGCCCGGCATTTTAATTAATCATTCTCAAAGCTGAACCAAGAGCGTTACCACCCGGACAAGCGAGCGATCGAGCAAGATCTGACGAAGATGGCGACTACAGCGGAAGTAGTGTTACCACCAAAACCTGCCGAACCTACCAAGGCTACTACTGCGCCCGCGGTAACGCCCGAAATCGCGGTCTCGATTTTTGTTCGTTCCTACGACGAACGAATGTTCGAGTTGTTGGATGACTCAGTTTTGCTTTCTTCGTAGGAAGCAGTTTTCGATCCCTCGAGGAGAAAGAAGAAGAGGGCCACTGTTGCTCCTGTTGTAGAAGCGGCTCCTGCGCCTGCTGCTGAAGGTAGTCAAACTTCACTACTCTCTCACCGAAACTTTTATATATTTTAAATGCACCTTTTCACTTCTAACGGTACAACCAACTAGGGGTATTTATCATGAAACTCTTGTTTCCACTGTGGTAAATATGTATTTCGTAGGACGATTTCTTTGCTGGAAAGAGGAAACGTGCAACAAAGCCTGCAGCAACTCCTGCAGAGCCAACAAAGGCGGAGACCCCTCCAGTCTCTGACCCTTCTAGTTCTCCTGCTGTGAAATCTCCTTCACCAGAAATAACTGACTCTTTGGGAGTTGGTATAAGCAAAGAACCTACTCCTGCTCCAGCCCAACCAGGTTCATCCAAGAACTTCTTTTCAATATTGGAAGGGATTGAATTATTTACGTTTTAACAGGATCCCCAGAAGATAGAGATTATACCTATGAAGAGGTGAGGTTTCCCACTTTCTTATTTTTTGAAGGCTCCCACTTGAAAACAGTTGGCACAGCGAATATTCACTCTCATGCAACGCAACAATCCTGAATTTGCCAATCGACAGAGGAAGTTTATCATGAAGCCACCACAAGTGTGCAAGGAAGGCACAAAGAAGACCGTCTGGATGAATTTTGCTGAGATTTGTCAAATGTTTACTTGCCAGCTGTTGAAGTGGAACTAAACTCTTTTTAGAATGCACCGACCCCCAGAGCATGTTCTACAATATGTTTTTGCTGAGCTGGGTACAACTGGTTCTCTGGATGGAAAACAGCAGCTGGTAATCCGAGGAAGGTATCAAATCAAGTCCATTGAAACCCTTATCAGGAAATACATTGGTACATTCCCTTACTCTACCAATATCGAAATAACTCGGAAACAGGGGAGTATGTTTCATGTTGGACCTGCAATCAGCCTGACACAACACTCAAGAAGGAAAACAGGCTGTCATTTGTTGTATGTGAATCATGTGGCTCCAAGCGAAGCGTTGCCGCCATTAAGAAGGGATTTGAGGCCCAAATTGGCAAACGCAAGCTTATGCGCAGCAAAGCCGGTGAATCCTAGTTGTATTTCTCCCCATCTCCCACTACAACACACATACACACGTATTTGTTTAAAGAAATACAAAGAAGAATATTTATCACTACAGCACAAGACCCCCTTTGACTTTTTTTTTCCCCAAGTTTTCTGTATCAAATCAAACGCCCTCCCGATCAATCCAGTTATCTGAACTGACTCTTCGGGGATGTTGGAGCCAGGAACAGGAGTTAGACCCAAGAGGTGGTTGGTCGGCTTGATGGTGGCTTGGTCTGGCTTGGTTCGCTATGGTTTTGGTCAGTGCACGCAGGACTGCGTCCTCAGGGCTGTGGCAGTGATTGAGGCATGGGATTGGTTGTGGGCCTTTTGGTTGTAATTTCGGTTTCTGGATCCTGGATGTGGGGTGGTGTCTTTGTTTTTGTTGTTTGTTTGTTTGGGTGTTGTTCCGGCTGGTATTCTAATGGCGAAAAGGCACCGTTGCTCTATGTTGATTCTTCGAAATCGGGGGAAGATATGTACTATGGATATAGTTGTGATGTAATGGATGCAATTCTGATCAAGCTCAGTGACTACAACCTCTCGTAGGTTTTTATTTGAGTGTTTGGTTCCTTTTTGAATATGGCTTAAACTTGTACTTGCAGAGTAGAGATTTACGAAACTATTGATAGCCAGTATGGACAGAATAGTGTGGAGCCTTGGCATTAATTTCCCACTCAAATTCCTTTCAGTCAATGGTGTATGGACTGGCATGGTTGGTGAGTTGATGTACGGGCGTGCTGATATTGGATTCGTACCAATGCATGCTACTGCTGAGCAGAATACTGTTATTGACTTCACTTTCCCGCTTTTCCCTTCTTCACTTAGGGTATAAAGAATTCCACAGTGTGTTGGATTGCAACGAAACTGACACCTCAAGATTTTAGTGCTAAAAGACGAGTCCCTGGACCTATTTTCGTTTCTCCTTCCCTTCGACGTATCCTTGTGGTTTCTGATCATCACTGCAACATGTGTGGTTGCCATTTCAGCCTTCTTTATTGACTGGATGTCACCCTATGGTTGATACTAGTGACCTTGCGCGATTTTGAAACACTTGACAGGGTATCATCATTCGAAAAACCCAAATGAAAGACATCTCTGGGATGCTGAACGCAGTTTGGTACGGCACTGTTTCTCCTGTCTCGCACTCACACATTGTCACCAGACAAACTCACTTGAAGTAGCAGTTGGGCTAAAAGCTCTGAAAGGTAAAAGCTTCTCAACAAGAGTTTTGATGTTTGGCTTCATTTTTTTTTCGTAAGGAAGGCATGAATCACGTCAACATCTCACAAAACTTTTTTCCTCCTTCCCTATACAGTTTGATCATTGTTTCGGTAAGTGGCCAGCACCTTCTAAGATTTCTCATCTGGAATGCATATACTGCAGTCATACACAGCGAACTTAGCGTCAATGATGACAGTCACAAAACTTAAAACAGATATAGAGACAATAGACGACCTGAAAACAAACGAGTAAGTAAAATGAAGAAAGAGTACTCTAAGTTAGTAAAGGCTACCGTTTGCAGTGATGAATGGCTCTGCTGGTTGCTATTACTTTCACCTTCAAGAAAATAGGGTATAAGGTTACCAGGAAGACAGGTATCGTAACGAATTGGTAGGATGCCCTTCAAAATATGGTTGAATTTCCTGATGTGATTCAGTCAATGCAAGCACTGGAAGCCCAAGTATGACGAATGTTTTTCATACCTCGTAACCTATTCCAGGAAGTCTGTGCCCTCGTTTTCCCTACACCCAGTGCGTCTTCGTACAGGTCCTTTCTTTTCTTATTTTTTCTGCAGTTCTTGACTATGTTGTTGGCCTACCGCCATGTAATGTCATGGAGGTATTTCTGAGAACTTCGGCCCAGAAATCAAACCCTCACTAGGTCGGAGATAGCTTTGCAACTACTTTCTATGGTCTACCTTTTCCCAAAGGCTCTCCTCTGAGGGACACATTTTCCCAAGCTATACTAGAGTTGCAGGATGACGGGACCCTGGATGATTTGTACAACAAGTGGTATGTTGAATTAAGTTCATGTGGTGTAGATGAAACCTCATTCAATAGCCTCAGGTAATCCTCCTAAACAAACAAATTTATTGACAAGCTAAAACTTTTCACAGTGTCAAAAATTTCGGAGGACCGTTTATTTTCCTGGCTATTTTCCTAGTTGTTAGTATTTCATCACTCGTTGTTGAGCACATTTGGAATGCCAAAAGTTCCAAAGTGAAGACTTGCCTCCAAAACAAAATTCAGCACAAGCATTACATTGAGGCCGCAAATGATGCCAGCCTTCAATCCAATACAACCGCAGTACCACTTGTTGATAGAGGCAATTCTGCATCACAAACATACAGCCCGCCGCCAATGAACCCTCCAATAACAAAGTATGTTGAAAATTCTCTAATTCAAGAAACTAACTCTACATGGGGAAAAAAAACCAGAAGTTCTTCTTGAATGGAACTGAAAAACATATTTTTATTTTGGTGTACAGAAACTCATTACATCATATTTTTTGGGATCAACCATTTAGGAACCCAGAGTGACAGGAACTGTTGGTTCCGGCTTGTGTGTTTCTGTTGATGAAGAAGTTGTAATGTCGGACATAGGTACTATCTCTGTATCCGCACTTTCAACAGCAACAGTGGTGCTTTCTTGTGGTTGAGTCACAGTGCTGCTGTTTGGTGTTGGTTCGTTTGCTGTTGGTTTAGGCTGTTCTGGTTGTACTTTCATTTCTGATTGTGCATCTGTTGTGTGTGCCTGTGCCGCGTTTGTTGTGTCTGTAACGGAACTTGTAACTAAGTCCTTTGGATTTGTAATTTGTTGTGGTTGTGATTGCGTTTGTATTTGCTGGGTTGTTGCTAAGTCCGGCTGCGGTTGTCGAGTCTGTGGTTGTATTTGAGGTTGCTGTTGTATCTGTGACTGTGGCTGCGACTGTTGTGGTTGTTGAAGTTGAAGTTGCACTTCTGGTGGTTTTGATCCAGTGGAATTGGTGCCAGCAGTAGGAGATTGTGGCTGTGGTTGCGGCTGCGGTTGCGTTTGTGCTTGTGTTTGAGTTTGAGTTTGAGGTTGTGGTGGTGGTTGTGTTGTTGTTTGGGGCACTGGCAGTTGTTGGGGTGTCCGGTGGTGTGTGAGTGGGGGAGCGTTCATGTAGCTGGTCAGAGGGCTGCTTCCTGTCTTGACTGCTTGCATGAACATTTCCTTAAGTTGGGAAGTGGATTCAGCTACGAGCCTCGTCCTTGTAGTAGCGAGGGCTTGGTTGAGAAGTGCAATACGTCCTTCATTTTCCACCTGTTGTATGTGGCCAGTCAGTTTTGTGAGTTTGAAGGGGGTCATGGTAGTACCTCTTGTTTAGCCAAAACCGATGAGAGACGAAGTGACATTGTGGATGTGATTGCCTTGAAGTCATCATACAGTCCCCCTGGTGGGTGAAAGCCGCACTCACGTGACATTTCTGCAAAAACTTGTTCTAATGTCGCAGTGATGTCACTATGGATTGCTTTGTATGAACCAGAAGACTGTTGAGGATTAACTGCTGAGAGTGGTGTATCCTTGGTGTAATGGTTTGGTTGGATCTGTGGCGGAGTACAAATTTGATAATTCTCACGATCTGAGTCGTCATCGGCACCCATCATTCTCTCATCCATTTGTTTGTACTGTTGCTCTAGGGCAGCTGCAGAAGCTGCGTTATCAGTAGTGCTACGCTGTAAAGAATCCTGTTTCGGGGCTCCAGTGCTATTAGTTTTGTTTCTGCACAGTGGGCAGGAGTAGTGAAGGTGATTTGGGTTGTTATCATCATAGCGAGACAAGTCTTCAATAGCACTGTCACACTTCACCATTATCCAGCCGCAACAGTCGTCACACTAGACGTAGGGAGAAAACCGTTATTCTAATTCTCCAGTTAAATTGGTTGGATTACTTGAATCCATTCCTCACGTTCTTGTCGCCCCTGCACGGAGTTCACTTTTGGCAGTTCAATAGGGGGAGCCATACCAATTTGTAAGGTTTGTGGCAAATCAAACAACAGTGCTTTTTAGATGGACTGAGGCACTGTGAACACAGTGTCTCTGAAGTTATTTTTTACAGGGAACATTGCATGAGTTTAAACAAAACCTTTTTCGTTTGCCTTTCCTCGAGTTATTGGCCCTTTGCCCGTGGGATTTCCGCAATTGGAACACACAGATCCCACTGAAGGAGCAACTTTTTGTGTAGGCTTAGCTCTGTTGACAATATAAGTATTGGTTCGAGGCTCACATATCAGTACTTCCTGGCTGCCCGCGGAACCTCAGCAACAGAATCTCCAGGAGAATTATCATCTAGCACAGGCTCAATGACAATCTGTGGTTTCGTGACGATTCGAGAAATTGTTTTGTGATACCTGTTTAGTCAATATCCAAAAGTCTGGGTTTGAGGGGTCTTGCTACTAAGTTGTTAACAATTTTACAAAGTGTAGGGTGGAAACACACTGCAAAGGATGGATGAGTGTAAAGAGTCACGCGTATATTCTGTGGCAGAATATCGGTCATGTCCTGTGGGTGGTTCCAATTCTGTGGAAAAGGATATTTATTTGAGAGGATTGAAGACTCAGGTTCTAAGAACCTCTGTAACAAAATCGAGTATGTCATCAAAATGAGCTGATCCAAAGACAGCACATGATTGCATTGCTCGGACTATCACAGCTAAAAAAAAAAATTACATGAGAACTGTGGAAGGATTTGGAGTATGCAACAATAGAGGGACTCTTGTTTGTTCTGTACGAGATAAGAAAACAAAGTGTGAGGATGGCTTACAAACCTTAGTTGATCTCGAATCATAAGTAGGACCAGAGTCATCAGATTCTACCATCATCCACATTTCTGAATCATCAGGAGCCTGTTTCGTAACCGTGAGTTCCGTTTTTTTTTTTTAAGTTGTAGTACAGGAGTAAACAAGGATTTCTGTCCTGTCAGTATGCTTTTAAGCACAGTCCTAGTGTCAATAGGTGCTGTGCTTGTTGGGTCATCAGATGGTTTTTTGCTGAGGGTATTTTTTTGCGCTTGTTGGGTGTTCTGGGATGTTGTTGGGGAAGGAGTTAAACGAGAACAATAACCTCTTTGGCAAGATAAACGAGAGTTTCAAAATGGCATTGGCCACCATGAGCTTCAATTGCTCTAGTTATAACATCTGTGTGATAATTAGGTTGCAACTTCCAGAGAATTCTGATAAATACGACGAAGAGTCTTATTGGAGTTGTCAGACACCGTCTTTCGCCGCTTTGGAAGTTTCTTCCATAAAATAAGCTCATAGAGAGTATGAATAAGTAGCTGGGAACCTTTGATAGGCTTGACAGTTCCTGTTGCAGTTCTTTATGCTTACCTACAGGAAGGTTTTGCACGAGAAACAGACAAACAAATAAAAAATAATAACAACGATGATAAGAAAGCCAAAAACATTATGGAGAACAACCAGTACCTTTCAAATCAAGTAACCTTTTGTATCTAACCTCACTTTGAGGTGTGGATTGTTGTTGCTGTTGCGGCGGTTGTCGGTGCTGTTGGTTGGCGGCCTGATGTGAATTATGGGACGGTGCGTGGCCGTGGTGGCTGGCTGACGAGGCCGAGTGGGCGGCGGTGACGTGTGTGTCCGACTTGGCCGAAGAGGACGCAGTTGCTGCTGTATGTGAATTGTGGGACTCCCTGTCCCTTGTCCTCGACCTCGTGTCTATTGGTGTGGTAGTTGGCTCGTGTGAATGGTGTGATGACATTTCGCAAAACAATGAAGGATAAAAATTGAAGGGGCAGCAGATGGGCTTGGTTTTACGTGCAGTTCCCTCTTGAGCCTCACGGAAAAGTACCAACACTCTCGGGTGCCATTCTGAAAAGGGGGCGTAGTTCAGTTGGAAGAATGGCTGCTTCCGAAGCAGTTGGTCGTGGGATCAATGCCCACCGCCCCCGCCTTTTTTGTTGCCCCTCCTCTGTCAGACAGGCCTGACCCTCTGCCACTCGCTAAGAGATTAAAAAAGACGATATTTGATTGATGACTAGCGACGCAGCGAGCATGGAAATGCAAAGTGGCTTGCCCGAGGTAGCCAAGGGGACAGCCGACTCTCTATCACCCCCCGTCGTCCAATCGCCAACCACAGACTCCACCCCCACGTCGACGTCTTCATCGCCCGACGCCGCCGCCGCCGCCGCCAAACAACAGCAACAGCAGCAACAACCACAGCACCTTCAGCAAGGAGGGAGCGCAGTTATGGGAGACATGGAGCGGAGCATAGAGGAGACCAAGAAGCGGGCGGCGGAGCTCGAGGCCGAGTCGGACGAGTGGTGCGGGACCGTCAACAAGCACTACAAGCAGCTGGACGACCTGGTGGCGTCGCTCAACGCCATCCGCAGCGAGATCGCGAGGGCGCGCGAGTGGGCCAGGAGCGCCAAGCACAAGAAGGAGATCACAAAGGCCGACTCGGCCAAGATCCAGGCCGCGCTGAAGCCCGTGTCCGCCGTCGTCACCAAAGTACACTGCGCGTTGACACCTCAGCCCGGCAGGTTCGGAACCGAAGCTCTCTCTCTTTTTTTAGTTTTTTTTTTTTTTTTTAGTTTTTTTTTTTTTTTTTCTTTTCGGGTTTTTCGAATTTTTGAGAGCTACTTTGTGGGTTTTGTTGTTTTGGGGATGGGAGTATGAGTTCCTTGTTTTGTTTTGGTTTTGGTTCCGTGCTTTATTATAATAATTTATTATTATAATTATAATTAGAAATAAATATAAATTATGTAAGATGTGCAACAAGTTGTAACATGCAATTATGTATAGTTTCTTTGTGAGGTGGTTTTTGGGGAACATCAATGTCAAGCAGTATCGGCAAGGTGAGAAATTCTTGCTGAAGAAAGATTATGAGAAGTTCAAGAGGAGGATGAACCCTGTGTTTGTGGTACTGGTATGTCTTGCATGGGTTTTCAGAACAAGCAACATCTTCAACATGCTACTTCAAGTATGTCGTGCTGATTTGGGAGGGGGGAATCCCATCAAGTTCAACTCAGGCATAACATAGATATGGTGTCTATACTACTATTTATCCCTCGTAATGCGTGAAAACATTCTGCACCTAAATGGGTCCCATATCAAGAGCTGGTGGATTATGCATCATTACCTTTCAATTGCGATATGCCTAGTGATGCTATTTTGGCCAATTGGAAAACCCTCATTTCAGATTTTCCAGAGGACCTTTCTTGCCTACGGTTTTGCACAATGTTGGTACACAGACCTTCATAAACATTTGAGCTGATTACAACTAGCCGTTGTACAAGCACTCCAAAGTCGCTACCAACAGAAAAGATTGTACAAAATGGTTGCAATGGGTAAAGCCTCTCCAATGGATGTAACAGGGGAAGGTGGTGAGTTAACTGACGTATGGAGCCCAAACCTCGTTGTATTGTTTCCTTTCTTGCTCTGCATTCAGGTTTGTGTAGTCTGTCACTTAGTAAATCTAACATGATAAGGTATTTCAAGCTTACATAGCATATGTATGTTGGGGGATAATTCTTCAAAGCTATTTGTTTGATTGGCAGGTTCGTTCTTAGAACTTTCTGCTGTGTGAATCACAAGTAAAATAGGCAGCATTAGTTGGAGCACTATTTGCCACACTCTCAGCCGGAAATTTTGCCACAACAACCCTTGCTTATTTCCAGAAGTGGAATGAATACATCAAACCTTCAGCTGACACTCACAAGGTTCACAGCCAGTGATGTCTGGAAGCCTTCAGTTGACACAAACTATATTTTTAAAAAGCCTATTTGTTTGGGCTCAAAAAATACAAGTTGTTCCAATTTTGTAGTGGGTGCATACCATTTCTGGTCAGCAAGGAAGAGCACCCTTTCACTGGGAAGATAGGGTGAACATAGATGACATCTTCTATTCGCGTGATTGGAAGCTAAGCGCGGCATCATCAAGGAAACAGTCTGCTTGTCCTTTCGTTTCCATCTTAGATGTTTTTCGAAGAACGAACGGGACAATCAAAAATCTCAGCCAGGATGTCGTGTGGGTGGTCGTGGCAACAAAAACAGGCTGCGTTGGCTCTTTGCTGTGCGTCTCTCAGCAGGAACCAAGTTGGTCTCGTAGTGACGGCGGACCCAAATAACGGCCCCGTTTGTGCCAGCACACCCACAAGTTCCAATGACGGCGCGGCTGTCGCTGCCACCACCTCTACGACTAGCAGCGAAAGCGCGGCAAGCAGGAGGGCGGCCACCACCAGGAGGAAGACGGTACCGCCGCTTCCCGTCGATGTAGTGCAGGCCATTGTGGACTGGATGTCCCCGGTCGGGTTCATGGCCGTGGGCGGCCTGTCGGCGCGGAGCACCAACCTGCCCAACGTGGCGATAATGGGCCCGGCGGACCGGGCGTGGAGCGACGCCCAGGTGCCCTCGGTGCCGCGGGCCACGACGCGCCGGCGGGTGCGGTGGGCCGGGGGCGCGGACCCGCCGCTGGGCGCGAGGCCCGGGGCGATGCCCGCGGGGCTGGAGAGGTTCGGCACGGGGTGCGCCATGAGGGAGCCCAGGATCGGCCACTCGGTGTGCCTGGCGGACAGGGGCAGGTCGGTGGTCGTCGCCGGCGGGTCGAAGAAGCTAGGCGGCGAGCCGCTGACTACTGTGGAGTTGCTGGATTTGGAAACTGGAAAGTATGCAGTGTGTATTTATGGTTATCGTTTTGGTGTTTGTTACGGCCTGTGTGGTTTGGTGTTCGTGTTGGGGAGTATCTTGTCTAGTAAGAGAGTGGGATAGTTCCTGTGTTGTTGGAGTTCTTAACGTTACCATTTTGGTGGAATTATAACTTGTGGTTCGCTGAATGTGCCCATGGTTTTTTCCCAAACTTACAATGAACCAAGATGGACAATTGGACCGAGCATGAACGTTGCTAGATCTTTTGCAGGGTTATGTACCCTTCCTTCAGGCTGTGTTCTATCAGTAGGAGGGATCTCCCATGCTCAGACAGTCCTATCCACAGCCGAGAGACTGGACCTGAGGTCACCGGATCCCTGGGTCAGAGTGGCTCATCTGGGGATTGAAAACTCGTGGCCCGGTCGGACTTCTGCCGTGAGTACCGCCGAGACTGCGTGGCCCGGGGCCTCTGGGGGTGCATTTGTGATGACCGGATGCGGAACTATTCAGAGGTATGACGAGGCGGCGGATTCATGGAACCCAATGCCGGAGCTTGGGAGGCCAAGGCAGTACGCGGCCCTCGGGGCATGCGGCGGATCATTATGGGTTGTGGGAGGAGCCGCACCAAGGTCTGTGGCTGCTTGGAGCAAACCGGGTTCTTGCGCAACAGACACTGTGGAGAAATTCACATTCTCACCAAAGTCAGCATCATCATCATCGAAAGCTTCTTCATCATCTTCTTCCGCAACTACATCGGATACCCGCAAACCAACCACGAAGCTATCTACAAAACGGACACCACGTCCTGCCGTTCACAAGACTGAAGAGAGTGACGGCGAGGAAGAGGAATGCACCGGCCACTGTGGTGATGAAGATGGGGATGTGTTTGAGTGTGATGGAGATGGAGAAGGGGAGTGGGAGTACTGCGAGCCGCTGCCCTGCCCTGCGGTCGACGTGGCGTTGTTCTCGCACGGGTCGTGGCTGGTGTGTGCTGGTGGTGTGGACGGGGATAATGAGAGGCGTTTGGGTGTCAATGCGTTGGACACGCGGGGCGGGGATTCTGCAGAGTGGGAAGCATGGCCTGACATGTCGGCACTGAGGGGCTTCACCCATATTGTTCCTGTTCTGTGGTGAGGGAGTCAACAACATTCCAAAAGAAAAAACATAGAAAGAACAAGCACAAATTGAAGTGAGAAGATTTTATGGGGCGATAAGCAGTAATGCTTTGTATCACTGCTCAGAGTGGACCCAAGTAGGTCGGTTAAAAATAGAGTTTCGTTTCACGGGAACCTGCAGACAGTCTTTTTAAAGACTGCGAAGAAAAACAAACAAAAAATAAAAAAAAAACAAAACAGCAGAAAGACAGAAAAGAAAACTCAACAAACTCACAAGAATGGAAGGAGAAGAAGTCCAAGCACTCGTTATTGACAATGGCTCAGGAATGTGCAAGGCCGGTTTCGCTGGCGACGACGCACCCCGTGCCGTTTTCCCAGTAAGCCTGATTTTATTTTTTCTTCCCTCCCCTCTTTTCCCTCGCTTCATGAACCCTGACCCTGACCCCCTCACTAAACACACAAACAGTCCATCGTCGGCCGCCCCCGCCACACGCAGGTCATGGCGGGAATGGGCAACAAGGACGCCTACGTCGGGGACGAGGCGCAGAGCAAGCGAGGCATCCTGACCCTCAAGTACCCGATCGAGCACGGCATCGTGACCAACTGGGACGACATGGAGAAGATATGGCACCACACCTTCTACAACGAGCTCCGCGTCGCACCCGAGGAGCACCCCGTCCTGCTCACAGAGGCCCCGCTCAACCCAAAGGCCAACAGAGAGAAAATGACACAGCTCATGTTCGAGACATTCAACACCCCGGCCATGTACGTGGCCATCCAGGCTGTCCTGTCACTCTATGCCTCTGGTCGGACCACCGGGATTGTGATGGACACTGGCGATGGTGTCACTCACACGGTCCCTATCTATGAGGGCTACGCGCTCCCTCACGCAATCCTCAGGCTAGACCTTGCCGGCCGTGATCTCACTGACTACATGATGAAGATTCTTACTGAGCGTGGTTACTCATTCACCACCACCGCTGAGCGCGAGATTGTCCGTGATATCAAGGAGAAGCTCGCCTATGTCGCCCTCGACTTTGAGGCTGAGATGAAGACCGCCGCTGAATCCTCGTCCCTTGAGAAGAGCTACGAGCTTCCTGATGGCCAGGTAATTACCATCGGAAACGAGAGGTTCAGGTGCCCAGAGGCCCTGTTCCAGCCATCATTCCTGGGGATGGAAGCCGCTGGAATCCACGAGACATGCTACAACTCCATCATGAAGTGCGACGTCGATATCCGCAAGGACCTCTACGGAAACATCGTGCTATCTGGAGGCACATCCATGTTCCCAGGGATTGCAGACAGGATGCAGAAGGAGATGACCACCCTCGCGCCAACAACCATGAAGATCAAGATAATCGCACCACCTGAGCGCAAGTACTCCGTGTGGATCGGAGGATCGATTCTCGCCTCGCTCAGCACATTCCAGGAGATGTGGATCAGCAAGGAGGAGTATGACGAGTCCGGGCCCGCTATTGTCCACCGCAAGTGCTTCTAAAGACCAGTCATACAGCAATGTACAGACAACAACCAGAGACCAACAATGGGCTTCCATTGAGCCGATATGCGGAACGGCTAGGAGTCTTGTAGAATGTGGTAAGCATAGGGTTCTATCTCCCCTCCTCTCGTTCTATGGTGTGCCACTGGTTTGGCAACCTGGGACCAGGTCGAGCTGGGGAAAAGTACACCCTACTACCTGCCATGACACACTCCGTTCCGCACTCCTGGTTACCCATTGTTTTTGTCTCTGTTTTTTGGCCTAGTAAAAACCAAAAAAAAATACATTTGAATTCTCAAATTTTTTCCTCTTCGCCAAGTACTTGGTTTTAATGGACAATACTCCCTCCTCAAGAGCAAAGCCCTTCCATAACAACAAGAATAGTTCAGCACCTCTCTATTGTTCTTCCCTACCAAGAGTAAAAGTACATTCCTGGAAGTCATCAATGAAGGAAAAAATTTACTTTCGGTTCCGAGGAAAAAGTTGAACACAAAACGACGCCGGAAAATGAGCGCCGACCAGCAACAAACAAGTATTCCTGACCAACAACAGGAACAACCACCAGTAACGAAGAGGCGAAGGGTCAAAGTTATGCCACCAAGGTCCAAGTCTTCAAGGTCGCTCCCGGGCCCGTTGACCAACCCCGGCGCTGTGCATTCACACAGCACGGTGGTGCACTTGCACGCCAGGGAGCAGTTGCTGGCCCTGATGACGTCATCCCACCCCAGGTGTGGCCAAATGTCGCCGGCGGCCGCAATTGCAAGTTGCCACCCTGCGTTGATGAGGTACATGTGGGAAATGTGGAGGAATGGGAGTGTTTGTGGTTGTGACAGGGAAGAGTGTGGCAGTGGCAACAGGGGAGTGGGCATTGTGGTTGACTTTGGGTACCCAATGGATCAGTGGATGCCTTATCGCATGGAGGTGGTGGTGCACACGTCAGGGCTGCTGGGTGGTGTTGTTGGCGTGGAGGAGCAGTGCTGGCGGTGGTCCAAACTGCAGAGGATTGATTCCAAGCGGTGTGTGATTGAGCCACCCAAGTTCTCTGGGGCAAGCCGGCTAGTGTACCTGTTGGGATGTGGTGGCCCTGAGACCGGGACGATCCTGCTGAAAAAGCGGTGTACCAATCCAATGCACTGGCACCGGGCCAATGGGAGGTGGTGGGTGTGGTGTGACGGGACCGAAATGATGGTTGCGGACCTGCTATCTAATGTAGACCAAAGCGCTATCTCCGTTACTATGGAAAAGAACCGCTGGAATCTATATATTGGCATTATCTTCAGCGAATACCTGGGACCTGATTCTGCAGTGCTTGTGGGCACAAACACAGTGCAGACAATGTTCAAGATCATTGACGTATCCCAGACATATGCAACTAAACAACTCACTGTAAA
This sequence comes from Pelomyxa schiedti, assembly GCA_020536535.1. Lineage (NCBI taxonomy): Eukaryota > Evosea > Pelobiontida > Pelomyxidae > Pelomyxa > Pelomyxa schiedti. The sequence goes on along the minus strand of JAHLWZ010000213.1, from coordinate 8,966 downwards.
GGCGAAATGGTTCATTCCGTACACTTTCCATTCAGGAATAGTGATAAGGAAGAAAAGCGGAGAGAACACACTGGTCATAGCAGCACGGCAGTCTGAGACCCTTGAAATACTTGAGGTTGACCCCTCTGGAACCACGAGAGTCATTGGAAATTACTGCTTCCCTGAATGTCTGTGCCAAGTGGATGAATCCCTATTTGGGTTCTCCACACCCCGCGGCACATATGAGCTGTGGGATTGCAATGACCTCACATCAGGAACTCCATGGAGAGTCATACAAATGGGGCCAGGCAGCCGCATCACAGGCGGTGGGGGCTTGCTGTTCCATGCCGATCACAAAGAGATAAAGGTGACCCAGGTCCGCTCACAAGCACCCATCCTCTCGATGTCATTCCTGGACCCCAGTCTCAAGTCAGTATCCATTGAGAACCCTTCCTCCTGGTAGGACCAAAAAAGAAAGAGTTTTTTTTTTCGGCGCTTCATCACCTGCTAACTTGTTCTGAGGTCTAGATCAGTGACTAGTCTAGTGAGGAGTGACAAGAAACACCACTCTAGGAGGGAAACTACCCAAGAGGATCTGGAGTCAACTGTCCAACCCACCACCAGGGATGGATCAACCAACTTGGTTTATGTTTTTTGGCATCTGAAATTTTCCCTTTGGGAAACCTGAATCAATTTTCGCCGGATCTTGGGACAACAAACACAAAATAAAGACGATGTCGTCTACGATCTTTGTTTATTGGCAACAAACAAGACACACGAACACGCTACCGTGACACGATACTGTTTTCCTCAAGTGTTGGTAGGTTTTTCTCCTTTCTTTTCTATATATATTTAACTCGGAGCAGGGCCGCTTTGCCCTAAACATACCTTGTCCATGCACTACTTCTTTTGTTTGTGCACTGTGCCATTGCTCACTAAATTGCGACAGTTTGTGGTAGATACTTTTATTCTGCACCCTGCACTACACATTTCCATTGCCAACAATTTTAATAACGTAAATCATACTGTAGTCCCTTAATTTGTGTAATAACTTCTCCAGGTGTGCTGTTGACTGCGTGCTTCAACTCCACTTGTGGAATGTACTTTGGATTTGGAAACTACCCTGGTTGGAATGGATATTACTTTTGGGGTACTACAGTCCTGGACTTGTGTACCATGACGCACGCAGTTCCACCTGGTGGGATATTGACGCGGCATAACTGAGGCGTAGGCCTTGTGCTGGCGCCAGGGAAGGTCGTTAGTCACCTGCTGGCTTGGCTTTGCGTGTGGAGTGGTGGCCCTGGAAGGGATCTGTCGCTTCTGGACTCATTATTGGGCTTGGACTGATGAGTAGAAAAATGTGCAGGTGTGGAGAGATTGGAAGTCGCCTTTACTTCAAGATGAATTGGACCTCACGTGAATTCAACAAACAACCACTCCCCGATATCAATCACATCAATCCAAGGCAAGGTATGGGCTGTGCTATTCCTTCATCTCTCCACAGGTGTTTTGGACTTAACTTTGGACTACTTTTACTTACTTGATGAATCCTGCAACCAGAGACCCCAGAATGAATTGCAACTAACCCAACTCTTCACAGGGAGATTGAGTGAGGATCGATATTGGGACTTTGTGTAAAGAGGTACTCACTTGGGACTCGCGAGTGAGGAGAGCACTGCGTGCAATGTATGGTTACATATCCCGAATTACCCTGACCAAACTCTTCACAGGTGGTGGAGATTCTTATGGAGATGGGTAGATGCACATGTGATTCATTTGATTCTCTGTTACGCGCGGTTTGCTTACCACAGTTATACACCATGAAGACACAACCAAAGGTAACTACTGTACTTTACCGATTTTGGATTTCACCAACACCACAGTCAAATCCAGTTGAGAGGGTTTATGGCACTGAACTTGCCATACTTGAAAAGGGCAAGGCCTCACAACCATTCAAGTAATTAACACAAAGAACACTTTTTTGGACGCTAGAGGGAGGGTTCCGTTTTTACGAAAGGGAGAGAGAAGGAACAAAGGGGAAAACAGAACGAAACCAAGAACCCCGAAGCCGTACCCATAAGTCTGGGTACAAGAATTTCTTTGCTGACAAAAGAATGACCAAGAAAAAAAAAGATACCCTCACCATCAGATGGCGCTGTGAATTGATACTTTGGTGTAACTCGTATGATACTCCCCTAAAAAAGAGGAGACACTGATGCACCAAAGTGGAATCAAGCCGAAAATGATACCAAACATAGCGAGTGGGTGCGACACCCTCTGAGGGTATCTTTTTTGTTCTCGGGTCAGAGAACAAAAAGCAAAGGAGCAAGCAACCAACACTTAAAGAAACTTCATAACAAAAGGGATCATGCATCAAACTTGTTTTTTTTTTGGTCATACATATCACTTGAGAATTGGTTTTCACTGTCCTTTGGGCCTCTTCTTCACAAAAAGAAGGAGTCTTCTTCCTTCCTCCACACTCTGGGCCTCTTGGGTGTGGGTGGTCTGGGTTGTTCTGTGTTGTGTGAATTGGTCGTTGAAGATGATGATGCCGGAAATGCTGGTTCCATTGATGCTGAGCCGGGCTCTGCTGTTGGTTTCCTTTTTGTAGCTGCTGTGGTTGTGAAGAGGTTGGAGCGGCCTCTGGGCCTGAATTGGCCTTGTTGGAATCTGTCTGACCTCATGGTGCCTCTCCCTTGGGGTGGAATTTGTGTGCCGAATGAGGGTTTGTTGGACATTGTGGAGCTTCTTCCAGCGAAACTTGCTCGGCTGTTGCTATACGGAACTACTGGGCCGGAACGAGCTCCGCGCCCTCTAGTGCTTGATGTTCTAGCTGTTTGGTGTCTGGCGGGTAACATTTCATCACTGCCATCACAGGCTCTCCCTGCGGTTTGTTGCTGTTGGCCTTCCTCCCCTTTGTTCTCACCCTTGAATTCCCACATGCCCTCGATTCTCTCTTGGTTCCGCAGTCTCACATCCAATGTACTCGGCTTGTCCACTCTTTCAGGGATTACAGAGAACCCAAAAGAGTAGGCCAGGTCTAGATCGTTTATCGGTCCGGCGTGTGCATATGGGTCTCTGTAGTTGCCGAAGGCGTGTAAGTAGAGATGCACTGCTTCACTGGCAAGGTAGTAGCATGTGGGATCCTCCTTGATGTGGATGGCAAAACTTTTATGGGTTGGGGTCATGGTGCGTGATAGCGCTTTTTGCTTTATTGGAATACCCAGGCCTAGCAACTGCCCAACAAATGGTTCTTCGCATGGCTGAACAAAGAGAATTGCCTTGCCTTCCTTTCCTGCTCGCGCTGTCCTCCCCACTCTGTGCACGTAATATTCGGGAGAACTGGGTATGTCGAATTGTATAAGCCAATCCACTTCTGGGAAGTCAACTCCACGAGCGGCAACGTCAGTGCAGAATATGATACCAGTCTCCGCTGAAGTAAACTGTTGTAATGCTTTTATCCTTTGACTGGGAAAGAGTTCACCATGTATTGATGTAACAACTTTTCCCTTTGACTTCAACTTTCGGAATATATGGGTAAAGAAAAGGACTTCGGCGCAAGTATTGAAGAATACGATGATCTTTTTGTTCTGTAGTTTAACGAAAGAGTTCAGCAAGTCAACACGTAATTTAGTTGGACAAAGCATGTAATACTGCTTGAGTGTTGGCACAGTAATGACATCTTTTCCAGATAAATCAAGCAGTACAGGGTTGTTCAAATTTTGTGCAGCAACTTCATTCACCTTATAATTAATTGTGGCAGTGAACATGAGTGTCTGTCGGGGTGGTAGCTTTTCCATGATTCTCTTCAACTCCTGCTCGAACCACTTGTCCAACAACCTATCCACCTCATCAAATACCAGAATCTTAAGGGCGGAAATTTTCATTCCATGCGTGCCAGAAAGGTGATCCACAAAACGGCCTGGGGTAGCAATAACCAGATTGGCTCCCTCTTGAAGCTCATGCATTTCACGTATGCGTACTCCACCACCAACCAGTAAACTTGAGGTATGTGTGTGGTATGTCAACAGCTGTTTTGCAAACGCCATATTTTGTGTTGCAATTTCACGAGTGGGGCTGAGAATGAGAGCTCCTACACCCATTTCGGGCTTGAATTTCTCCCGCTCAAGAATTTCAACACAAGGTATCAAGAACGCAAGAGTCTTCCCACTTCCTGTTGGGGCAACACCCAAGACATCCATTCCTTCCAATGCTGGTGGTATGGTTGCCTCTTGAATCGGTGTCATAGTGGGAAATTTGAAGACGTGCATTAATGCTCTGGAAGTGGGGTCACTCAGTGGGAGAGTATGGAAGTGAATTCGTTGTGAGTTGGCTCCTGATGTTGTATTATTTGCTGCAGTTTTGTCTGTGCCAGAAAAAAAATCTGACAATGGAATGATGGTGGCTACGGTTGGTTTGAGTGGGACAGGTTCAGTAGGATCAGTAGTGGTGGGTGACTGTAAGGTGGCTGATGGAGGTTCCGCCAGATGCTCCGCACTTGGTTTTTCTGTAGTAGTTGGTATCTTTTCTTGCTCCTCAGTTTTCTTAGCTTCTTCAATCAGCACCTCATCCAAGGTATACTTGATCAAAGTCGAAAAGCAAACTGCTAGAGGAGGCACTTCTGGCACGGTGAAATTCAAAGTGCGTGTCGGTCTTGTCCATTCAGCCTCCTCAGGCATCAATAGACCCTTCCTTTTCCACCTGAGAATAACAGTAAATCACTGTTTGCTTTGCTGCAATTCATTATCGTTATCATCGTCTTTATTATTATCCTCATTTCACCCTGTTTGCCAACCCAACATCAAACCCATTTCAACACCCAGGCAATCCCCCAAAGATATAATAGAATAGACAGAACAGGTAGGCTTTTCGGTGGTTACCTCCCCAGTGTCAGTATCCTCGCTCGCGTTGGGCTCATCTTGGAAATCTCGCAGGCCGTCCTGTGGGGCTTCCTCCTCCGCCTCGTGTATCCCTCGCCCCCGGCCCCCTTGGTCTGCGGCACCAGCCAGCTCGGCAGCTGCTGGTGCGCCTCGCGGCCCCCGCCCCCGCCCCCGCCCCCGCCAATCCCCGCGTCGTCAAAGTAGCCGCCCCCCTGCTGCTCTGCCCCGGCGCCCTCCCCCTCGCCCTCGGGCTTGTCTCCGTCGGTGTCCGCCCGCGCCACCAGGTTCTTCCACGAGTCGCGGCTTGGGTCGCCGAGCGTCGGCTTGGCGCCGCGCCTCACGGCGGCAGCTGCCCCCCTCGGGATCGGGCCGCCGGAGGGGCCCCTCGCTCTCCCCCGGCCGGCCACCGCGGCGCCTCGGCCCGAATCGCCTCTTCTTATGCCGCCCCCGCGGCCCCTGGCGCCTCCTCCCCGGATGCCTCCCGACGAACTCCCCCGCGCTCCCCCTCGCCCTCGCCCCAGGCCCGGCCTCACTACGGGGCGCAAGCTGCGGACCGTGCCGACGCCTCGCCCTCCCCCTCGCCCTCGCCCACGTCCTCGCACCGAGCCTCTCGTGGTCGTCGGCATCGCGATTGTAGTTCTAGATTTATTGGCGATGCAATTTCGGAAAAAAACGAAACGGAGATATTTGGAACAATTTCTTTTCATTTTGTTTTTTTTCATATTTTCTATCAGATAGGGTCTCTCTAGACGTGGGATGTGAACTCTGTGACAAGCTTGTTTTGTACGACGATGGTCTTGAACTGCTCAGGAAGTGCCATCTCAATCTAGAACAAGTCAGGTGCCGTGTTGAATTAGAGCAGGAAAGTTACCCTATCAGCGTCTGGTGTTGCACCAGGGATAGAGATGTTAACGGACGAGGACTTGGATGTGTACACTTCGGTTTGTGGGTCCGCGAGTCCGGCCTCGGACAGCCACATCATCACTTCGGAGCACTTGTCTACGGTAATGGAGGGAGTCTGGAGAGCGGCGGTTACTTCAGGAATTAAATAGAAGAGGCCACGCGAACCTTTCCCTTGACTTGAACTTGCGTTCCGCTGCTGTTGACAAGTTCAACAACGGCAACAACATTGTCAATGATGACTGCACACTTGTTGCAGGAATCTACTTCCGTGTTACGAGATTACGTACGGCAAAGGGACCGCCTTACCTATTGTTACAATGTTGACCTTGTTCTCGACTGTGATAGTGCTATTATCGCAGCCAAAAATGTAGACACTCTGATTTTTCTGTCCCTCGTTGATTACTACGTTGTGATTTCCGGATTGGTTTTCCTTGGGAAGCCCTTAGAAGAAACACCACAAAAATTCAGTGCATACGATTGTCCACTTGTTTCCTTGTAATTCGCACCTGGCTGGTCCTTTTGGTCTGCCCTTTGGCGCAGCAGCGGATTTAACTGGCTTCTCTTTCGGCTTCAAAGCACTGTAGTGAAAGGAGTCAGAATGGCAATTCTAATAACACGCACATACCCTGCTGCTTTTTCTTCGGCAGTCCAGTTCTTTGTCTTCTTATCGGCGTCGACATGTTTTAGGCCACTGGTGATATCAGTACCCTTATTAATGTCAGCCAGAAGAGCGGCTGCAGCTAGAGCCTTTTTATCATCCGCAGGTGCAGATGGTGGTGGGGGTGGGGGTGGTGGAGGAGGGGGAGGAGCGCCACCGGAAGAAGTGGTGGATGTGGAAGCAGATTTTGCGGAGGCAAGAGGTACACCCCTGGGATTCCAGGTAAGACCGGTGGTGTGGAATTTTTTGACATAGTCTGGGAGTTCCTTCAAAAAGGCATTGAAACCCTTGGCCCAATTTGTGTAGGTCTCATCCCTAAATTTCGTTAGTGCGAGATGAGAGGCTCACTCTTACTTGTTCTTGTAGGCAACTAGAACACGGTTAGTATAGAACTCAGAGCCAGGAATCATTTCCTTAAGGAAGGGAACAGGTGTGGGTTCCTGAAAAAAATTGTTAATGGGACCCTGAAAGGAAGAAGGCACACCGCAAGAATCCAGTTGAAGCACTGAACAGCCTCACTGATACCAGCAATGCAATTGAACTCTGGTGCCCTGTTGTGCTTGGTCTTGTAATCAGAAATCTTGTTAAGAAGATCGGCTAATGGCTTGATTTCAGCTTGGAATTCTGGCATTGGTGGCTTGATAGCCCTTGACGCGGTACCAATGAGCTTTGACTCTAATTTCCATGCCTCGATGAAGTCTTTCATCTGCAAAGCAACAGTGAGTGGACATAAGAAACTTTTTGGTAAATTATCACCTGTGTCAAAAGAACGGCACTGATCTTCTCAGCCAAAGGAAGGATTGGGTCAAGGTGCCTCGCGATCAGAGCCTCTAATTCAACCTGTGATGCTGGGGCTTCCTCCGAAGAAGCGGCACCACAAGTGGGAGCTGGTGGAGCGCCACCTTCATGCATAAAATGAGTGCCATACAGTGGAAAGAAAAAAAAAGGGGAAAAAAACAAAAAAAAAAAAAGGAAAACGCTTGTAAAGTGTTGACCACGAAACGGTACACAATGGGTACCTTTGGCAAGCTGGGACTCGACTTGCTCGAGTCTGTGTGTTACAGTCTCGAGCCTCGTCATCAGATCTTTCATTGTTGCGTCCATCTCCGGTTGCTTGTCGCCTGTCGGGCTTGTGTTTGGTTTGTTTTGTATTTTTTCCTTGGTTTTTTTCTTCGTCGCTGTTGCTCCGTGAAAAGACACCCGCAGTTTCTCATGTACAAGACAAAATTAGGTTCAGTTTGTTTAGAACCGATAAACTTCTAAAACCGGGCTCTAAACTCCTGCCCCCCAAGTTGTTCATTCTGGCCTTGGTGTCCCAAGTTGCAGGAAACTCTGGAACAAAAAATAGGAGTTGGGTTCTGCAGAGAAAAAAAAAAGGTGCCATCAGGCCCCAACTTTTCCCAAGGGAACCAGATCCATTGACTAAGGCCCATTTCAGAGCCAGAGTGTAAATTGGCGGTTGGAGTAGTTTAAGTATGACACCGAATATTAATGTCGAAAGCAAAACTTTTGACCCTAATTTTTGCCCGGTTATCGGTATTGTGGGACGACCTTTTGGTGGTTTCGATTTAGAGGGTCTCTACCAGTATCACAATGAAGAGAATGGTAATCACAAAGA
>JAHLWZ010000212.1:0-15329 GCA_020536535.1 Pelomyxa schiedti | reverse complement strand
AGTGGGCAGGAAAATATGATGGCAAAGTATGCAAGCAGCACAGCACCATAAACTGTGCATATCAGTGTCATATTCCAAATAGTGGAACCATAGTTGTTAGAGAATCCCAGAGAGCTAAAATATATACTCACACCTACTTATACCCACACACGCAAAAAGCATCCCACCAAGTTTGGATTGTTCCCCTGATGGTGTTGTAAAACACTGCAAAGAATAGAGTATAGCATAACCAAAGGCACAAAGAGACACGAAAAGAAAGCCAGAACACACAATAAGCTAATTTAGTGTCAGGGAAACAATACAAAAACATAAACCAAACCAACAACGTGTCATTCACAAGGTGCACAAAAGCCCACACAGGTAAACAACAGAGGTAGGGATTCCTCTCCCGCTTTGCCCATCTCGGCTTCAACGCTCCCGCAAACCAACAAAAAATGAGAGAAAAAGATGAAACGTTCTGTGCCCGGCCCCCGCCACTACCACGACCGCCACCACCACAACCGCGTCGGCTACGAATGACCCAACAATACAGTCAGCCTGCCATTGCCATTGCCATTGCCATTGCCATTGCCACCGCCACCTCCAAGAGCTGCACCTTCTCCTGTTCCTCCACCTGAGTGGCCGTAATGTTTCCTCTATTTTTTTTTTGTTTCTCCTTCCTTGGGTTCTTCTTAACTAATGCGACAGATGGCACCCATACCCTTTTTTTGGGCTTCTTTTTATTCTTCTTGCCATTCTGGTCTTTTCTCTAGCGATTGTTTCTATCATCAATTGGTCCCAAGTTGGCGAAGTGATTGTTGTAGAAGTAGGCCTTGAAAATGCCTAGTGCCCTTTTCGTATCCACAAAGAATAGGCCACTGCGCCGATTACTGCTGTTTACAATACCAGCAATACAGCTTGGTATCCAAGAATTGCTGTGGCTGCCGAGAATGACTTCATTTCCAAGTACCTGGAGGTGAACTTTTCAGTTGTTACAATTTTCAACGCTACCAGAGACAACAGGTTCGAAATACTTTGGCTCTCTGAAGTAAGACAAGTAACATCTTCTGCAGGATTTCTCAATTCTGTGCCCACGGAGAGGAGTGTCATATACCAAACTCTGCTTTAACTTTTATCTGTCCTCCTCCAGGTAATTTTTTATTTCTGAACCTGTTCCTAACATTAAAAGACTGTGGAGCAATGGCGGGGATCCCTGGAACTGAATATTACATGTTTTATTCTCATTACTATAGATCTCTTGTCATTGATTCTCCTGTTTTAAGGTTCACACGAGCGGAATTGGTCTGGAAACCGAATGTCACGGTCGAACCCACTGAGGTTTACTCAACCCGGTTTTTCTATGCTATTACAACCACTGAGTGTGTGTATCCCTCTGCTTTCCGGCAATATTGCAAACCAAAACCCATACAACTCTTGGAGTGGATTTCGATAACAGGTTCCACTTTGCCAACGAGGCATTGAATTTACTTTTTTTTTTAGACTTGAATATTGTACCAATACTTGACAACTTCCTCATGCCATCACACGTTGAGGACAGCAACTGAGTATGGCCGGAGTTCCTTCAGATTGCTGGTTTGGGATACCCCTCAATCAAAGATATATGGCATGTTGAAGGTTGTAGAGTCAAGTATACGCGGAGACACAATTTCACAGATATCAGATATACGGGACCACTTTGAGCTTAGAAATAGCTCCCTTACACATAGAAACAGCATATTAAGTGTGAATACTGCGTTAACCCCATATCTCACCCAAGTCTACCGGCAACATAGTCATCTTATTAATTTAATGTTAGAAATTGGGGCAGCCTTGGGACTTTTGAAAGCCACAGGTAAAAGCACAAACAACCAGCAATCCACGACCTAAAGCTTTTATAGCTATTATAACTTGGCTGAATCATAAGCTGTGGCAAAACAGAGGGGACTGGAAGCCACAGGAGTTTGTAACCAATTGGGCTCGCACTTGGAGTGGCGATGTGAGCTCTTCTCTGAAAAAATTCGTGTAGAATTTTAAGTTGATGTGATTGATGCACTGTGATCAACGACAAGGATTCAATAATCGAACCCACATCATTTGACTGATGATGAAAAGAATTTATTCCACAGAGGGGCAACATTCTTCTTTTACATCACCGGACCTACCTCCCATTTCCAAGGCTTCCCTCCTCTTCGTTTTTTGCAACTCCTCTTCCCTCCATTGGCTGGCTTTCACGATTCCACACCTGTTCATTACACTGTAGCTGTAATGAGCAAGTGCAACAGAATACTGGGCTGCACCCAAACCCTGATCAGAAGAAGCCTTGAACAATCTGAATGTCTCCTTTTTATCCTGTGCACACCATCCCAACTCAAGGAGGCACCCATGCCCTTTTTCTACTCCAATTCGAAGCAACCTGATTCCTTCCAACCAGTTGGCAAGTGGTGAATCCTTATTCAAGAAATCACCTTGCAGGAAGTCCAACATCCACTGAACAGTCAGTAATTGTGATTGTAAACGCAACCAACAAAGTTGATGATATCTTTTTTAAACAAAATGGAGGGCTCCAGTCAGGGGGGCACTTCTTCATGACTGCCGTATTGAATCACCATTACAAATGAATTTTGTCCTTGATGAAGGTGCGACAGTCAGGGCACTTCCTCATGACTGCTGCACACTGTGTTGTGGTTTTTTGAAAAAAATGTTAAATACAAAAGGACACAGACCTGGGAGCACAGGACAATGTGTCCACAAGGCTGCAACTGCATGTCTGGTGGCCTCTCTTCACATTCCATGCAAACGTTGCTCTCATTGTTGTTGTGATTTGGCACTGATGAGGATGAGAGTGAGACTGGTGAGGATGTAGTAGTGCATCCTGGAAGTGTTGTTCTTGCTGCTGTTGTCAATGATGACCTTGGTTGTTGTTGCTGGCAACCAGAGGCAGATGATGACGTTGCCTTTGAAAGGCTCAACTCCACGATGGCTTGTTGAGCCTGAGGGAGCAACTCAGAGAGCTGAGACCACACATCAGGGTGTGACATGAACTGCTCGTCACCCTCAAGACCGCGCATCACCAGGAACTTGTGATTGTGCGCCTTGTTGAGGACATGGCATGTTGAAAGGAGTTCCTCGATTTCCTTGTGGAGCCTCTGAGCCAGTGCTGCCTGTGTGTTCAACTCCTGGTGTATCACTGTGTGCTTTTCAATAACTTTGAGGCAGTTGTCAAAGTTGGTGCATCCCCCTTGAGTCAGGGACACTGTGTCAGTGATCTCTTGCAACACCAAAGTGAAAGGGCCAGAGGTGGAGGAAGGTGTAGGAGGAGGTTCCAGAGATTTTTGAAGCAACCAAGGTTTGAGAGTCATCAATTTGTTTACATCTGTGTATTTATCAGTTGATGGCTACATGAGAAGCTGCCAATTTACCTTTGGAGGGAATTGATTGTGTTCTTTGGTCTTCAGTATTAAATGGTGATGACAGTGGCTGGATTCCCAGAAGCTTCTTCATCAATGACGAGATGTTCCTGGAGCACTTCTGTATCTCTGACTCACTGCTCTCCACTGTCAGTGTCTGCCCAAGAATCTCCTTGCACCTCCTATCTGACTCCTCGGCTGCCTTTTCTAGTGCCTCCCTCAGAGTTGACAGCTCCCTCAGGTGAACGTCAAGTGCTTGGTTCCTTTCTGTGGCACTTTGGAGGAATGGCATCAGTGCTGAAACTGATTCCTCAAGTGAGACCAACAGAGGTGCTGCTTTTTTCAACTGCAATCGTAACTTGGTGGTCACCTTGAATGCTGTAGACAACTCGCAAAGTGCCTCTGATTGCCTTTGTTTTTGGCTTGTTTCATTTGCAATGTTGTTGTGAACTGCGAGCAATACGTCACTGGCTTCCTTTTCTGCCGTTTTCATGAGGTTCTGCAGTTGTGTTCTTTCTGTGGTCCATTTAGTTCCTTCAATTTCCCTCTCTTTGTTGTATTCCTCTTTCAGTTTCTGTGTGTATGTTTTCTTTGAGTTGTTGATGGAGGAAGAGGAGGAAAAACACCTTGATGAGTTCGCTGTGACCCAACTGTGGCAGTGACGAACCCATAACGTGTAAAACAACACTGTCATCAGCTCTGTGGAATGCGTTGCCTCTCAGACTCCCCCAAGCCATCAAAATGTCTCCATGCATGGAAGGCAGTGATGAGAGTGACAGGACACCATCGCCACGGTATATCTTCAGTTCCCGGCCTTGTAGTTGGTCTGCAACTTCTCTGAATGTGCCAGTGAACATGTCACCATTTGGCCACACCATCGTGCCCTTGACAGGGACACCCCTTTCCCACACACCATTGAATGATGACCCATCCCTGGCCCACCTCTTCGTCCCATTCCCATGCTCCATGCCATCCTCCCAGTTGCCCTGATACCTGTCACCGTTTGACCACACCCTCACGCCCTCCCCGTGGAACCTCCAGTCCTTTTGCAGACCCACGTAGCTCCCGCCTGTGTCATGGTAGCGGCTGTTTTCACCAATGAGCATCCTCCCTGGTCCACACATCTCATCATGGTCCCACTCGCCACAGTAAATCGTGCCTGTTTCTGGTGACCTCCACATTCCATGCCCATGCATCTGGTCGTTGTTCCACGCGCCCTCGTACACAGTCACCATCACGCCTGCCTGCACATCGCCACCAGGCGGGGCCTCCGAGTATGTCCCATCACCACCCTTGACCATCTTCTTCCTCCACACCCCCCACCCCTGCTGCTTGTACCCTTTCGTGGTATTGTCCCACACCCACTCGCCCTCATACACATCGACGCCGTTTGGATCGTGCCGGGTTCCCCTGTGCCAGCCCCCGGCGCGCCACAGCCCCTCGTACCACCCGCCGTCGGCGTCGCGCCTTGTGCCCCACCCATCTGGCACCCCGCTCTTCCACTCCCCGTTGTACATGGTGCCGTTGGGCCACGTGTGCACTCCCCACCCGTTCATCTGCCCGTCGATCCAGTTGCCGTCGTAGGCGTGCTGGCCGCCGTCTTGCTGCAACGTGAGCCTGCCCCTGCCGTCTCGCTTTTTGCCTACGAGCCGACCTGTGTAGACTCCACCGTTGGGTTGCATTGCATTGTCGACGAATTCAGCACAGGCTCTGGGCATTTGGAGGTTTTCGTTGATTTCCCTAAATCCACAAATTCCACTTGGCAACAAAATGTCAAACGGTACTTGCCAAGTGGTTGTTTTGTTTCGTTTGTCAGAGAGCAAGTTCCAAGAATCATCAGGAAACGTAGTTCGGGACAGAGCCGGCCATTCAGAGGAACGGCCGGAGCGTTCATTCTAATGGCCTTTCCTTGAATCACCCGCCGTTTTACCACAGAAAGATTGTAAATAGGAATAATAACACAAATAATTCTTCCTGATAGACGCTATCACACACACAACTCAAATGGGAACGAGAGTCTTATCACGTTTTTGTGGGTGCTGGTGCACTCACTGTGGGCCGCGTCCGTACTACAATTTTAAGTTTATGAGATATACATGGCACTGGACAAGCTAGCATAGAAGAATACTTCTGGTATTTCTCAGCAGAGGAAGCAAGTGGGGAGGCGGAAGTGGGAACATCATTATACATCATGGTAAGTCTGAGATGTATTGCCTGAAGTACACATCCTGATCAATGATAGGATAAGAGTTTGCTTGTGTATTCTACAGAATCACACAGCTTTTCTTGTTTTCCCCCCACTATAAATAAAAGTTATAGCTTTCAATTCAAAGATTAATAAGGCTGTAATGATGGCTGGCTGGTGTAGTGGAGTGGAGTAATCAGCACTGGATTTGAAGTTTGGTTGTGATTTGAACTCGACAGTGGGGGCATTTCCTCACCGTTGGTGAACACTGTAGTGTCGTGTGTTGTGGTTTTTTGTTTGTTGTGAGTTCAGAAACAGTGAAAAAAAAAAACAGACCTGAGAGCACAGGACGATGTGGCCACACGGTTGGAACTGAATGTTTGGTGTCCTCTCATCACATTCTATGCACAACATCATCTGCTGCATCATGCCACCACTGCTCACGGGTGATAATGGAGGCTGTTGTGGTGAGGAAGTGAACCCTGGGAGTGTAAAACGGCCTGATGAAGAAGCCTTGGAAACCATCAGATCAAACATTGCTTGTTGAGCCTGAGGGAGCAACTCAGAGAGCTGAGACCACACACAAGGCACCCCAATGAACTGCTCGTCACCCTCCAGCCCTTGCCGAAGCATCCACTTGCTCTTGTGTTCCCCCTGGAGCTCTGAACATTCCCTCTGTGTTCCCTCCACTGCCCTGTGGAGTGTGCCTCCCAGTGTTTCCTGTTCTGACAGCTCCTTTGACAGCACTGTATGTTTGTCAGCAATCTTTGTGCACTCATCAAATCGGAATGCTTGGAGCTGTGCCAGTGTGTCTGTGAGTGTGCACAGCACCTGAAACGGTGGGGTTGAGGGAGCATGATGAGGTTGTTCGTGCACAATCAAAGGCTTCAACAGCGCATCCACAGTGACATCACTCTCTGTTGATTGCGTTATTAGTTCTGAGGAATTGGTGTTGTTGCTTTGTTACCCTCTGAAAGGAAAACATGGGCGCTATCTGGCTTGATTCCAAACACCTGTTTTATCAATTCTGAGATTTTCCTGGAGCGCGCCTGGATCTCTGCTTCACTGTTCTGGACTGTAAGTGTCTGCCCAAGGGACTTCTTGCACGCAGCATCTGATTCACTGAGTTTATTCACCAGTGTGCTTTTCAGTTCTGAGAGTTCTTTCAGGTGGGAGGCCAGTGCTTCGTTGTGTTCGGTGACTCCTTGCAGGTTTATTGTGAGCTCTGCCAGTGATTCCTGAAGAAAGCTTAACCCTTGTGCTGATTCCTTCAAACGCCTTTGGAAGAGTGTGGCCAATTTGAAAGCTTCATTCAGTTCAGGCAAGGTTGTTGTTGGTCCCATTGAATGGGACTCTTCTTGTTTTCGCAGTTGTTCCTGCACTTGCTGGAGCTTTTTGTTCACATGGTTGATCTCCTCAAGGTGCTGCTGGTTGAGCCTTTTCGTTGATTCCTTGAAAAAAAGATTATGATTAAGAGACATTGTTATCGTTTGGTTTCACCCATACACACCTCACACGCATTTTTGGCTGCTGTCATTTCTGCACTATGTTTTCTCTCCAGAAAACTTTTTTCTTTTGCGTGCTCAATGCCCATCCTCTTTTTTTTTGTGGAGGTGTGAAATTCAAAACCCGAAAAATGATTTGAGAGTAAAAAACCTGCTCGTGGTTTTGAAGCTCCGTCAGTGTCAATTCGGTTGTTGACAACTTTGACTTCAATGCTCTCACCTCTTCCTCCAGCTGCCTGATAATGATCTTGTCCTTGGCCTTTTCATTTTTTAGGGTTGGTTGTTCAGAAGTCCTTACTTACGGGATTGGCAACAGTTGGGTGAGCACACTCGATCAGCCACTGCTCGTACTTGTGGTGCCCACCCATGGCCTTGTCCACTTCATCCTGCGCCTCCTCATTGACTGCGCCACCACGCACCACAATCATGCGTGCCACACCCAAGTGGCCGTGGATGAGAGCCTCTGCCAGCGGGGTTGTGGCAGAAACGCAAGCCATGTTGCCGCAGCTCGCCTTGTTCACGTCAGTGCGAGGGTGCCCCAGCAGCAGCCTCACCATCCCTGCACACCCTCCCCTGCTGGCCTGCCACAACGGCCAGCCCTTGTTCGGATCGACCCGCGCAGCCCCCAGCAGCTCCCTTACCACGTCCTCTCTGCCCTCGCTGCATGCCCGGCACAGTGGCGTTACTTCGTCGAACTGGCCACACGTCGTCCTGTTGACGTCGATGAACGGAAGGTGAGGCAGTGGCGGCGACAGCAGCAGCTGCGCAACCTCGGCGCTCCCTGCGATGTGCAGCAGCGTCGTCTGGTCTCGCCCTCCCTCTGCGAAGTCCACCGTGTAGGCGGCGTTGATGTCGATGGTGGTGGGGGTGTTGCGCGTGAGGACTGTGCGAGCCACCTCGACGTTGCCACAACGAACGGCCAGCAACAGCGCCTCGACCTCTTTCGTGTTTTGTGGTGGTGTGCGGCGGGACTGCAACATCTCCTTTTCTTTTGTTCCAGGTGATGATCACGCAAGCAGAAGAGATCAGTGTCTCAATCTTCTGTTAATCTCCTGCGCAACTACATACTGACGCATAGTAATGAGGAGATACTTTTGGCATAGTGGGGGCGTGAGAGATTCCAGCAGGGTGGTGGTGGTTTCGTGATGACATTACCGAGGTGATAGGGCCAGTCTCCCCGGCACTTTGGTGGAAATATTTCCGGCATTGCAGCGGAACTTGGATGCATGCATCTTGCTTGGATGCATGCATCTTGCTATGAGAGATTAGCATGTAAACGATGACACTCATCCATACATCGGACAAGCATTCATAAAAGCTCGGTAATGTAGCTATATACGCAAATTTGATGCTCGGAAATCTTCAAGCCATAGTGGTATCTTTTCCCACTGACCTTTGGAGTAAATATTTCCGGCATTGAACCGGACGCTGCATCTCGCAACAAGATATTAGCATGTAAATGAGGAAAGTTGTGCATACAAGTCATCTGTCAAGCGTTCAGAGAACCGCCGGTAGTGCTAGAGATAGATACGAACAGATATTTAAATTGTATGAAGCTCAGAAATCTTCAAGCCCATAAGCAAGCTACGCAGACTCATTTTGCTCCATTTCCAATAGGTGTATTCAGTGGTTTGTGAGGTGTTTTGGATTGTACTTGCGTTTTAAAAAGCATGTGAGGTTATTGTGGGGTTATTGAATATCACTCCACGATTTAAATATCTGGATGAGTGAGGAATGCTAACCTGGTGTGTTGTTTGCACTCTGTCTCTGTGCACACTTATCAGCTGCAAAAAATCTAATTCAGAAAGAGCAGATTTGCATAAGTTCGCCAAGCAATGAAATTGCTGAGAATTATGAGTCATTTTCAAATCGTACCTATTGTTTGAGAAGCGAACATGTTGTATTTTCGCCAAACCATCTTCGACTCAACAACGGGAGAACTGGAGCAATCTAGCACTTTTGTTCCAGGACGTCCATGAGCAAGAACAGAGGTGGTGGTGCCCCTTGAATGATACGTTGCATTAGTTGTTGATGCGTTGTGTGTGGGTGCCACACCTTTGTACTACCACTGATTCACTGATTCGCAATTATTCCTTTGTCCGCCTCTGTGAGGCCCCAACAAGCCATCGTGGAGTTGAGCCTTTCCAAGGCAACATCATCTTCTGCCTCTTTAGCCTTCTCTTATGGTTTTCACCACGACAATACCTGTTCCAGCCAGCAACAACAACCAAGGTCATCAATGACAACAGCAGCAGGAATGACGCTTCCAGGATGCACTGCCACATCATCTTTATCATCCCATGGGTTGACGGCCTCGCTTTCATCATCAGTTTGCATGGAATGTGAGGAGAGACCACCAGACGCGCAGTTGCAGCCTTGTGGACACGTTGTCCTGTGCTCCCAGGTCTGTGTCCTTTCTATTTTTCCTGTGTGAGGCTCTCTTTATTTCTGCGAGCGAAGAGGGAACAAAAATATTTATTTTGATTGATTGTAACAGATCATCAGACTTCATCACACGCAGCATCAGCTTGTTCTAACTATGTCTAGATATGAACAAAAATTGAGTTCAACCCACTTGCCATTATTCAGTTGATTTTTGCGCTGGTCTAGCCACCCATAAGGCACTTTGAGGTGCTGTGGGATGAGGGGTGACGGACCCACAGGGGTTGGACCTGTACCTTGTTGGTGCACGCACCTTAGCACGTGGTGCTACGGCACGTCAACAGACCAGAAAAGTAATTTTTTTTTATTCACCTGGAAACAAACGCACGTTGCTACATATGTCTGCTGTAGTTCCTATCGACTTTGTGTATGACGAGGAGCAACCCGATGGTGTTTACACAGGGCGTCTCGTCGACAACGAGCGAGATGGCAGGGGCACGTTAATGTGGCAGGAGCCTGATGGCCAGCACACATACGACGGCATGTGGAGTGACAACTTTCCGAATGGGCGGGGGGTGTACACGTGGCCAGACGGCACCACATACGACGGGGAGTGGCAGAATGGGGACCAGGATGGGTGGGGTGTGTGGGATGGGGGGCCGTACTATGGGTGGTTTGAGGGGCTGTGGCGCAGTGGGTACTGTAGCAAGGGAACGTGGCACCACAGAAATGCAGTCGATGTTCTGGAGGGTGAGTGGGTGTGGGACGACGCTGCAAAATGCCACAATCTACAAGGGTTGGGAGTGTGGAGGAAGAGGATTACCAAGGGCGACAAAGCGGTGGTGGTTACAGTGTATGAGGGTGAGTGGAACAACGGGCAGAGCCACGGGAATGGGACGTGGAGGGCACAAGACACAGGCACGATCTATTGTGGTGAGTGGGTTCACGGTGCGATGTGTGGAACAGGAAGAATGCTCATTGGTGACAACAGGAGCCACCTCTCCGACCAAGGGGGGAGCTACGTGGGTGAGATGAAAAACCACAAGTTTCATGGGGAGGGTGTGAGGGTGTGGGCAAACGGTGACAGGTATCAGGGCAACTGGGAGGATGGCATGGAGCATGGGCCTGGGACGAAGAGGTGGGATGGATCATCATTCACTGGTGTGTGGGAAAGGGGTGTCCCTGTCAACGGCACAATGGAGTGGCCAAACGGGGACAAGTTCACCGGTATATTCACAGAACAACGAGATGGTGAAACGAGGATATACCACGGGGAGGGGGTTCTGTCACCCTCATCCCTCTCACTATCGTCACTCTTACCACTGTCCTCCGGGGATGGAAGCTGTTTGATGACTGGGGGGGAAAACAGCCAGTTGAAGGGGAGCCTGAGAGGCAACACATTCCACGGAGTTGATGGTGCTGCTTTGCACGTGATGGGATCGTCACTGCCATGGTGGCACCACAGCCAACTTATCAAGGTATTTTTTACTGCTCTCTAACCTTGTCACAACAACAAACAGGAACTCGAAACCAAGCAAATTGAAGAGGATGAAGGTGACGGACTTCTCCACAATGGCTGTGCAAATGAAACAGATCAACAACAAACACGATCAGAGGCACTTTGCGAGTTGTCTACAGCATTCAGGGTTACCACCAGGTTACGATCACAGTTGAAAAAAGCAGCACCTCTGTTGGTCTCGCTGGAGCAATCTGTTTCAGCACTGAAACAGATCCTTGAGAGCACCGCAAAAAGCAACCAATCACTTGACGTTCACTTGCGAAACCTTTCAAATCTGAGAGAAACACTTGAAAAGGTAGTTGAGGGGTCAGACAGGAGGCGCAAGGAGATTCTTGGACAGACACTGACAGTGGAGAGCAGTGAGCCAGAGATACAGCAGTGCTTCAGGAACATCTCATCACTGACGAAGAAGCTTCTTGGAATCAAGCCTTTGTTGTCAGGCAATAAAGAAGAACAAGGAACACTAGCAGTCCCATCCCAAGGTAAAATGTAAACCTGTATTATCCATTCTTCCACTGATAGAACCAAACGCACACACAGACATCAACAACATAATGACTCTCAAACCTTGGTTGCTTCTGAAATCTCTGGAACCTCCTCCACCCTCCACCAACCCTTTCCCGTTACTGTTGCGAGAGCTCACTGACACAGTTGTATTACTGACTCACAGAGGATCCAACGACTTCGACAACTGCCTCAAGGTCATTGAGCAGCACACAGTGCTATACAAGGAGTGCAGCACACAGGCGGCACTGGGTCAGAGGCTCCACAAGGAAATTGATGATCTCCTTTCAACATGCCAGGGGCTCAAAGAGGCACACAAGTGCAAGTACATGGTTATGCGTGGTCTTGAGGGTGAGGAGCAGTTCATGACGCACCCTGATGTGTGGTCTCAACTCTCTGAGTTGCTCCCTCATGCTCAACAGTCAGTCATGGATGTCATGGTTTCCAAGTGCACCTCAACCACACCTGGCATAAATCCAACAATGTCACTACAACCAGGGTTCACTGCCTCTGTTGCAGCACAATCCCATTCAGGTTGTCATGACAACCAACAGGACCAGCAACAACAATGGATGTCCAGCAGCACGCCCACAGGAGGGACTGTGATGATGTGCATTGAATGTGACGAGAGGCCATCAAATGTGCAGTTGCAGCCTTGTGGACACCTGGTGTTATGCTCTCAGGTCCGTGTGTTTTCTTTTATCCTTTTGTGTTTGCTGATAACACACAAAACCTGGTGTAGTGTGCTGCAGCTGTGAGGAAGTGCCCCCACTGCCGGGTCGTGATCAGAACTAAAATTCAAATACCCTGACCCACAGTGTCACTGGTCATAACTGGCGCACAGTGGCGCACTTTGAACCACAGGAAAATTGCTCTGTAAAACACAAAGTGCGCCGACCATTTTTTGGGTCGGCACAGTTTCGAACTGCGCTGGGCGCACTTTGTGTTTTTTTTTTCTGAGAAATAAGGCAATGCCACCACAAGCAGGCTTTTGCCTGCTAGTCTGGCTTTTCAAAATAAAAAGAATCAGTGTTTTTTTCCTTTTTTGGGGGGCTTTTCCTTTGCTTTGGGGGGCAGGACTGGGACTGGTACTTGGGTGACCCCCTACTGGGCAGTGGTTGTTTTCCTTTTCCACCATGCTTTTCTTGTGGAGCTTTAGATTGCTTATGGGCTGCCACTTGGGTGGGAGAGTCTGATTCACTGTCACTTGCTTCTTGCCCACAAGACGAGTCAGAAGCATGCTTAGGGGCACTGGGGGAGCTATCTTGGTCTGACTCTGAAGAGGACTGATGATCTGTGATTAATGATTTAAAATCAAAATGCCAACTGAAAGATTTACCTTGGGGTTCAGCACTATTTGATGTACACTCTTCATCAAGGGTTCATGTGGTGCTTGTGTCATGAATGCTGAAGTACTTGTTGGAGTGCTCTCAGGAGGTACCAGAGTTGCAGTGGCTATATCTCTTGTGGGATGCTTGAGTGGGATGAAGGCCAATCAGCTTGAGAGGTTGTGGGAGTTGGGACAAGGGCTGGGGTGCCAGTAAGATAATCTGGGTTGCTGAAGTTTGAGAATGTGTAGATTCCTCCTCAGGGTGTGCGTAGGTCAAGCTTGGTACTGTATGACTGCAGTCAAAAGCTGCTGAGGTTGCAACTGTTGCCATGTCTGTTGAGCCTCTGTTCATGATTCTATTGAAAAAGTGTTTCTTTCATGCGCTACAATTGTAGAAACGGAACCCATCAGTCTGAACCAAGTGCTGTGTTACTGAATGCCTTTTCCACCGTGGAACTTCCAGTTATCATACCTTGTGAATCAATGTTTGTCTCAGGTATCTCCTCTGATCAGCAGCCAAGGAGGTTCAATTCCCAAATAGCTGATGTTGTCTCAGAGAGCCAGAGCACACACATTAAAACCAAGAACTAGATTTAATTTGGAGAGTAGACAAGTCCATGTGTTGACATACAACCTCAGCATTGGTGGCACTCTTGATGCAAGTAATGTCCCATTCTCAGCAGATCCACTTCCACTTGCATTATGTTTGCTTGGAAAGATGTGGAAGTTCTTCTCAAAGCTTAGATGACAATAGAATTGAACAGTGGCAACTCGTCACTTGGCTGTTTTGAGGTGATGAGATTCTGAGTGGGTCATGTAAAAACGCAGGTTGTTAAAAAATTATCCAAAGAAGCAAGGCCCTCAGAATAGCATTACTAATAGTAGGTTATAACCTCCCCATAGGCAATTAAGTTGTTTCCCTTCTCCTGATCTTCAAGTTTTTTCAGAAAACTAGTTCCCCTAGTTCCTTCAGACTTCTTGCAAAGGAAAGAGAGGTACCTCTCAATGAGAGGCAGAACTTGTGATTCATCTCTGACTGCATCATCATATGCATCATAGCAAAAGGAAACCTGCTCTCCTTTGTGGTCTCTTCCTTTTGTGCAAGGTCTTCAGCCCCTTTTGCAGGGATGTACCCCCACCAACCTGAGATTCAAGATCCTCAAGACTCTCCCATGCCTTAGAGGTTGCTACTTTCCCATCCTGAGCACAAATCCAGCTGAAAGGTATGTCAGTCATGAAAGCTAAACTTGGGAGAAACAAACTTGAGGTATGCTACAATCAGGTCCCATGGAAGAGCACACTTTTGGAGAAGTATGTCTCCTGTGAAAAGTTGTGTAGAGAGAGAGATTTGTCAGCCTGGGCTGAACATTGCTTAAGTGGTTCAATCAATCCTGAAGAATGTTGCAGCTTTTTGACAGTAATTATTGCTTTTCCGGTGGTCTGTCGAGTGCTGAAACTCAATGTGGGTGGGAGTTCTGGTGTACATTGAGAGCCTCAAGTTCAATGGCAACACTTTCAGCAGTTGGAGATGATTTTGCAGCACGCTTGTGCCCCAGTACATCTGGTGCTTTGGCCATCACATCCATAAAACACTTGAGGTTCCGCTCTGGGAATGGGTACTGCAACATATTCCTTGTAACAGACTGCTTCATTTGAGCAATTTTGCCATCATCAGCGGTGCTGTGCCCTTGCTGCAACGCGGAGTAAGGTAAGGCCACAACAGTGACAAATTCGGGAATTGTTCTGAAAGGGGTTATAAGAAAAAACGTGGGAATGTGGCAGCACACTTACTGGATCATTTGTGTACTGTCAACTTCCTCAAGCTTGGCACGGAGAGACTGCAACACAAGTGTTTGGCGACTTTAAACTGCTGGGAGACTCTGTGAGACCAAATGCAAAGTTGCTGCTGTGAAAACAGCTGGAAGTAAAGATGAAGATGTAGTGGCGGAGCTGGGGCATTGGGTTTGGGACCATTGTGCATTGCCACCGTGGATAGCATCAAGCAATGCTTTCTCTGCCACAGAGAGACAATCTGGGTGCCGTGGAAAAGGGGAGGTTTGGGTGAGCATAATCGCATTTTGCCACCCACAGTTTCAAAGCTTACCGGCGGCACCGCCAGTAAGATGAACCGGGGATCACACACACAAAAAAATAAAAGTGACAGGTAAATTGCCAAAGTGCTTTACCGGCGGCGCCGCCAGTAAGGGTTGTGAATTTGGCACCAAATAATCAAAATGCACAGGGAAAACGTACCTCCAGCATGACACCGAGAGATGCCATCATACACACCCTCGATGTTGGTCGCTGTGAGCACGATGGGCACTTTACCGATTCAAGCATCTTGCCAGATCTGAGGGCTGATTCCCTCGAGGCACCGACTGCCCTGACGGAGTTTATCCCAGACGGCCGGGTCGTTACGCCACCCCACATGCAGAATGTCCCTCTCCCGATCTTTGATTCTGCCCACATCCAGATCTCTGTCAAAATGGAGAAAAACGGTGGTGTTTTAGCAATACTG
>JAHLWZ010000211.1:4524-26334 GCA_020536535.1 Pelomyxa schiedti | reverse complement strand
CCCCGAACGTGATCGCCGCCCAGTCGCATTCCCCGAAAGGCAGGGCCGCGCGCGGCTTACGACGGCGGCTGCTGCTGCTGAAGGGCGCAGGGGCGCCGCGCGCGACGGCGACGACGCGGCGGGTGGGCAGCACCCACGTGGCGCCGATGTGGCGCAGCACAGCCACGGGGAGCACGCAGAGGCCGCTCGACGACGAGGAGGACGTGGTGGTGCTGGTGGCGGAGGAGGAGGAAGAGCCGCGACGGGGGGCTCCCCCTCGCGAGGAGGAGGAGGAGGAGCAGCAGCAGGCGAGGGCGAGGAGGGCGAGGAGCTGGTCACGGGCCAGGTTCATTTTGGTCGCACGGCACGGGGTGACACCTTCCCCCACGACAAGGTGTGTATCTCCTCCTCCTGCTCCCACTATAGTTGTGCTGTTGCTGCTACCTCCATTCCCCATCACCCGTTGTTTTTTTTCTTGTTTTTTTGACTGTTAGATACCAGTCTTCCTCACATCCACCACACCGGGATACATAATAACATAACATAGTAACAGCGGCACTGAGGCTCCATGGGGGCACATGATAGGTGCACTCCTTAGAATGTGTGACAAAGATGATCAAAAAAAAGTGTGATGGTGTGGGGATACATAATAACAGCGGCACTGAGGCTCCCATGGGGGCACATGATAGGTGCACTCCTTAGAATGTACAGGGCCGTAGTGATGGGTAAGGGAATGCGAGCCAGCGAGCCCATCGGGTGGCTCAACAGGATTCTGCTGATAGTCTCCTTCGCCTACCTAGTTTTCCCAATCGATTTCATCCCTGATGCCATCCCTATTATCGGGTCTGCCTTGGTGCTTTTTCCAGTTTTTGTTGTTGGCTGTTTACTTACCTTTTTTTTCCAACAACAAAACGAATCTCACGTTTGCAAAAGGTATCTGGATGACCTCATTGTGATACTGTTGCTTGTTGGTGGGATTGTGAAGGCGTGGAATCAGCGGGATGTCAAGGTGTATGTTCACGATGAGTGTTGCATCTGCCTCGAGCCCAAAGTGGAAGTTACATTCAAGCCGTGCATGCACGCCTGCTGCTGCAAGGATTGTGCTTCTAAAGTAAAAGTGTGCCCCCTTGACCGCACTCCAATCAGGCAAAGAGAAGACCTCTGATCACCATGCCATTCTATACTCACATTTGAAAACCATGCGGAAACCATTTCCATAGTATTGGTTGCGATGGCGAAACAGTGTGAACTCAATAAGAAAACTCTTTTTGATAATTTCCTATCTTACATTCATTCCTTCATGCTTTTGTGGTGTTAAGGAGTGATGTAGTGCAACATAAGGAGGAGTAGAGCTAGTATTATGACTAGTCCGGTTGTCATTGACTGTAGATCAAGGCAACTGCGGGTTTCGGTGGCTTTGCGGACTTCTTCATTTCCTTTCTTTACATTGGCAGTTGCTTGGGTGACATGTTCAAACAAGGTGTCAATATCGGCCGCTTGTTCGACGGCTTTTGTTTCCAGAATTTGGTGCATTCGGGATATCTCAAGAATCTGGGTCTCAACATCTCTGGATTCGTGGTGGTGAGAGTGCGGTTATTTACTTTCAGGGTTTTATACTTGATTTGCTCCAGGGAGCTGTCAAGTTTCCGGTAAAGGAGTTCGTTTTCTTGTTCTAGCTCTTCCGCTTCCGCCGCTTCCATTGCCTTTCTTTCAGCTTCGAGTTGAAGCGGCGGTTGTTCTTGTTGTGTTTGTACCGGTTGCAGAGGCGGCGGCTTTTGTATTGATGTGTGGGGTTGCGTTTGTGATTGCGGAGCAACCGACTTTGGTGGCCGTACTGTAGGCTCCAAACTAACAGGAGAAGAGGAGTTTCGAAGATGGAATTCGTACCACCGCTGGTGTTTGGACGACTCAAGCCGGAGAGCCTTCACCTTGGTGAAAAGGTCTGTCACGGATTGTAGACGTGTATAAAGGTAAGAAACGATTCCGTGCATGTGGGCGTACACCGAAGCGTCTTCATCCTTCACATCAGATGGGTCACCTTTTTTGTGGGTGTTGTTGGTGAAAAGCTTGCATCATCACAAAGGGGAATCATACCAAGCAGAGCTTTGAGTGAGTCAACATGGCAACAGCATTGTTGAAGCATTACGTTGATCTGCTCTTCCAAATTGGCCTTCTCTTCCTCCGTCAAGCTGTTTGTGTGAAATACTGTGTTTAAAAGTTCCCCGTTGTGCTTCGTAATAAATCGCCTCAGTTCCTCAATTTCATTCATCTTTGATTTGGTGTATGTTGTTTTTTTGTTATAAAAGAAAAAAGGCTCATAATAGAACATCAAATTAGAAGGGATACTCGCAACATTACCCCGTGGCTGTCCCATAAGCAAAAAAAAAATCATACCACAATGGAGCATGAGTTTAGAAACGGAGCGCATCGTCGGGGCTGCTTGTACCCCCCATAATCCGTTTCGCCCGCACCAACGCTCTTGGTTGTACTGCTACCGAGAGCTCCCCCTGCCCCTTTTGCATCCGTCGGTGCAACAACCGCCAATGCCCTGCGCCAAAGAGCCGATGCCACGCCGCCCGTGGACGCAGGCATTATGGGAACACCGGGGGGACCCGCCGTAGCAGCGTTGGCACGCGTGATACGGTCTACGTGCCCCACAAACACTGAAGTTACATCCATCACGATGACTCAGAAATTGAATGAATGACGATCAATAGTTGGTTCGCCGCGAACCATCATCATTCAACACGAACAACTGGCAAGAAGTTCCATCCCTGCCAGGTGCAGTAGATCATGATTGGAATCTGGGTTTGTCCTGGTGGAAGAACGAATTTCGGTAACGATTAGATAAATAGGAGATGTGGCGGCACCAGGGACCACCGGCAGGGTGCCCACCAAAGCCCGACGACCCAAACGGCAGCGGCAGCGAGGAGAACGACGACGATTACGACGACGGAGGTGACTACGAGGGCCAGGACGACCCGAACGGAAGTGGCAGCGACTACGACGACCGCGGGCAAGGCGACCCAGGCGACGACGGCGAAGACGACGGCAGCGGCGGCGAACGCAGAGACGACGACGACCAAGAGGAGGAAGAGGAGGACGAGGACGAGGAAGAGGATCTGCGGGCACTGAGGGAGTACAACGAACACCGAGACCGAGGAGGAGGAGGCGGGGGAGGGGGAGGGGGAGACGCAGATGCAGATGCAGAGGAGGAGGGCGGCGGCGTGGGGGGGTGGGGAGGAGGCGGGGTAGAGGGGAGCATGTTCGCCGGGAAGGGGAAGAGCAGCGGCAGCGGAAGTAGCAGCAGGACGACTACGACCACGCCGCAGAAGCAGCAGCAGCAGCAGGGGAAGCAGGCTGCGCCGATGGTCCTGTTCGCCCCGCCAAAGCTGGGCGATGTGGTGGGGAACCTGTTCGAGAGGAAGGCGTCGCCGTCGGTGGGGGTGGTGGGAGGGAGCGCGACGGCGACGGCGGGGCCGGGAAGCGGCGGCGGCGGCAGCGGCTCGGGAAGTATTTTTGGTGGTTTGGGGAGTCCTGCTTCTGGTTCTGGAAAGAGCACTTTTGGTTCTGCACCGGCAGTATCGTCATCATCATCACCATCATCATCTGGAAGTGGTGGCGGCGGCGGCGGCGGGAATTCAGGGAGTGTTTTTGGTGGTAGGAGTGTGTTTGGCGGAAGTGGGGATGCAAGCCGGACGTCGGGCAGCAGTAGCAGTGGAGCGGGTGATTTTGGCGCGGCCACCAACTTCTTCTCTACTGGGCAGCCGGCAGCCGCCGCTAAAACGGCCGTGAACCCTTTCGCTGGAATGTTCCAGAATGCCCCGCCGGCTGCACTTGGCTTTGCTCCGCCGTCTTCCGCTTCTTCTTCTTCCACCAGTTCCATCACTACATCTTCATCCGGCTCTCGTTCTGTGTTTGGTGCGGACACAACCGGGTCATCTCCGGCCAAGCCCTCCAGTGGTACAGCCCCTGTTTTGTCACTGTTCGAAAAGAAAACCGAGGTAGCCAAGCCACAAGAGCCTGCGCCGATCCTTTTCGCACCCATTCCCAGTACGAGTACAAAATCTGACTCCCCACAAACCAAAAAAGACACTCCATCTCCTGTGTTCAAGGTACCTCAGCCACCCATCACCCCACCAAGCTTCCAATTTACACCTACTCCAGTACCCTCCAATTCCACAACCACTTCTTCCAGCACCAGTCCAGCATTCCCTGGTGTTGTAAGTGGGGGGCCGGCATTGGGGATTTTCAATGGGAGTGGATCACTTTTCTCGCAGAACAAACCAGCAACACCTGTATTGGAAATATTTGAGAAAAAAATCCCGGATGCCAAACAACAAGGAACCTCACCACCCCTGTTCACCACACCAAAACCAATTGAAGAGCGCCCAAGCCTATTTCTAGTCCCTATCCAGTCAAACCCAACGCAACTCACACAACACGTTATTGGAGTATCAGCTTCAAGTGATTCCACAAGAAGCCTGACGCCTGCAACTTCTTCACCAACAGCACCCTCTCCAACACTCTTCAGCTCAATACCATCTTTCTCCTTCAGTGACACAGCTAACAGCGATCCCCTTTCGTCCCTCCCTTCGTCTGACAGTCCGTCCTCCATTTTTGATTCCAAGAAAACAAAAGCACCTCCTTCCACCACCGCTGATGAAGAATCCTCAAGACCACCCCAAACGCAACACCGTCTCCCACTGAAAGCACAAGCTAAATTAGCCAACCAAAAGCTGAACTCAGCATCTCCCCCTGTTACAGGACACTCCAGTTTCACTCCAACTGAACCTCAAGTGACAGCAACCCCTTTCACTTTTCCGGCTCCCACAAAGGATGCACTGGACAGTCTTCCTGCCATTACAACAGACCCTTTTTCAACCTCAAGTAAGAAGCATGACTCTGTTCACTCTGAAAAACCACCAGCCACTTCACCAAAATTCGAACTACCGCCGGTCTCTTCAATATTTCAACCGCAAGGTCCCCCTTTACCAGCTCCAAAAGTACCAGACACGTTACCTCTGCCCGCAGTTCCACTTTCCTTTTCTTCAGGCTCTTCAGGATCCTTCGATTTTAAATTGCCCAGTGTGGATTCCCTGGAAAGCCTTCCCGAGGCAACAAACCCCTTTGCCACAAAACAGAAAAAAGACCAGCAGTCCACTTCCAAATCCTCTACCCCAGACACAATCCCTGTGTTTTCAGGTACGCAAAGCAGTTTCCCGTTATTCACTCCAAAGAGCATAAGTACGACGCAAATTGAGGAAAAACAAAAATTATCCCTCCCTCCTTTGCCACCTCCAACCCCCTCAGAAAATTCAACAACTGTGACAGCACCCGTGACCCCATCTAAAAATCCTCTGTCTTCACCTACACCAAGTATTCTTTCCACTCCAACTACTGCTCGCTCTAGTGGGCTCACCAACCAAACTAATGAATCTTTTGAAGCAATTAAAGCTCGGTTCCAGCAACCTCCCGCCCTTAACTCCAAGTCTCCTGGACTACCCCGAACAGCAACCCCTCCAGTAACCACTGCACCAACAGCATCCCCAAGTATCGAAAACCGAACTCCAATTCCTACTACTCCCATCAAAATTGAGACAAATAAAATTACCCCAGTTGCAATGCCTTCACCTCAAATAGTAATTCCACCCGCAGCCAAGCCGCCTGGCACAACCAGCCAGCTATCCCAAGATATTACTCCCCCAATTACACCAACACCAACACCAACCCTAGAAGGGCCATCTCCACTTCTCCCTTACACTACACCAGTCGCAGTTGAACCGTCAAAAGGCACCGAACCTCCTCACACCCAACCTTGGGTCCCCAAAGCATTTCCAGGAAGAAAGACACGATTGGAACCAGATCTAGTGGACAAAATTCAGAAGGTGCGGCCAAAAATCGTTTCCATTGTAATAACAAATTCCAGCTCTTCAGGTACAAAAGAGAAGTGTCTGCATATAATGTAAAGGAGCACCAGTCTACAATTGCAAGTGAGTATCGGCATTTATCTGCTAAATTCAGCTCGTTGGAAGAAAGCATAAAGGAAATTGATTTATCTTGCAAGATACAAAAAACACATGAAATTAAAGGTCTGAACATTTTTTCCCTTTCCGCATTTCTCAACATGGCTACAGCCCAAAAGGATTTACAAAGATTCAACTCTCTTTTGTATTCCACCTCCCGCAATGCCACTGTACTGGCCTCCATCTGTGAATATTCGACTGAATATATGGAGGTTCGTTATCTTCTCTCTGACAAATTCCACACAACCGGACTCATTCCAATCCAGTTTCTCAGTAACCGGCTTGAGTCCAACCACATCCCAACCAAAACGGACCTGTTCGAGCTCAGTCTACAAGTAATTGACACCGCATTCGATTCCAAGCTTAGACTGGACTCCCTTTTGAAAACTCTGGGTTCGTACGCTCTCCCCCTTTATTAAATAAACCGGCCGCGCCTTGCCTAACCACAAAACAGCACATACCGGAATGACGAAACCGGAACCAATCCCTTCAATTCCCGCAAACCTACCACAAATATCACAACAGTACACCGCTTATTGGTCACGCACCCACAATACATAATAGCAACCAACTACGCACCGTAAAGCACTACCACAGTCCAGGCAAGCCGACAACACCAACCATGGACTCAGAGCAAAATTTAATTGCATGGCGATTGGAAGCGGATTTGTATAGGCAATCAGACCAGTGTTGGCCGGGAAACACTTTTTTTTGCTTCCCGTGGGCATCCACGGGAAGAGGGGGCGTTTTCCCAGGAAAATGATTGGCCCACAAGACAGCGAAGTAGTGGCCGAGTGCGACGTTTGTATGAGTGTTGGCCCCGCCATCGACGCGAGGGCGCAGTTCGTCGCCGTTGCGTGTGGTGTGTTCGTCGAGAGGTGTGGGTACCGAAGTGCTTTGAGGGCGCTGCCGCCGTCGGTCATTGTGGGACTGGGTATGAACTGGGTTGTTAGGGTCACCAGGCACGCCGCGAAGCTCATCAACAATGTTCGGTTCCGGAAGGTGACTGGCTTTTTGGATCTCTGTGTCTACCTGGGCCTGTCTCCCACAATGGGTGTGGTGAGTTGCCGCGCCTGGAGGACGTACGACCTTCGTACAATCTCTAAAATCGGGGAGAGTGGCAGGTTTGTGGTGTTGCTCTCCTCTCAGGACACTTGGCTCATGGACAGTCACGGCCAGTTGTACAAGAGACTCTATCATGACAGTTCCCTCAGACTGAAACCCCAGTCAAATTCTAAGTGGCTGATCTGTTGTGTACAAGAAGCTTTGATTTGTGGAAGATAGAAAAGATGAGAAGTTTCCCGGAGTTACTGTGGACCTCCAGTTTCTTTGGGGCAGGATTTGCCAAGCCGTGTTTCTACCCGGTGATGGGAATGTGTTGGCTCTCACTTATGGGCTCGAGAACTTCTACAATGTGATGTTTTTTGACTTGCCTCAGACCTTTGCTTGTCACTCAATTATGACAGCAAGAAGTGCAATTATCTGCAATCTTCCAGGTGCTCTTGATCTGCTATGGGTTTCCCCTGATGAAATGCTCATGGTCAATTATCCCCAACTTCCCACCAGTGAAGAGCCTTGTTCAGTGTACAACACTGTCACCAAGAAGGAGAAGAAGCTTCCCTCACAATACACAGTGGAGTTTACATACCCCCCTTCACATCTGGTTGTCTTTTCCAAGGAGGACAGCCTTCGATATGTGTTTTGCAGCTCCGACTTCGACACTCCGTGCAACACTATTCAAGGAAGAACACTGGAAGATGCATCGTTGCTGCAGGGTACAGGGGTCCTGCAGTGCAAAGAGGAACACTCATTCAATGCACCACAACCCGCGCCCAATGTCACCCCCTATCCAATCAAATTTTCCTGACACAACTAAAAATCTGATACATTGTTTTAACCCAAACCACTAAAAATGGATCACAAAGGTGGGCAGGACAATTCATAGTTTTCTGGTTTGTTCCCCTTTTTCCCCATTTTGGTGTCATAGTGGAATGTATTATGTATGTTGCTGTTGTTGGTCAGAAGTGGGTGGGGTTGGAAGCCACAGTACAAGGTTTGTGCATCCACTAGCTACTAGTGAGGCGCGGGGTGACCATTTGACTACCGAGACGGGGCCAGGGTGGCCCTCCCACACCGCAACTTCATTGCCAGTGATAACACTCCACACGTGTATGGTTCCGTCGGAGGATCCTTGTGGTGGGTATTAGTATGTTGTTTGTATTGGGTGCGGGGGTGTTTGTGAGGATCGGAGGGGATTGTAATTTGTTTTGGGAGGTTCAGATTGTACCGGCTAAGATATATTGAGAGTCCGGGCTCCAGGAAGCCTCTTGTATAATACTGTAGTTATTGGTCAAGTTGGTAAAAGTGTGTCTCTATAAGAAGGTTATTCAACTGAGTTGTGGAGTGGAGGGGTGTGTTGTGTACTTGATCGCCATTGAAGGCATCTAAAACAACGACAAGCTTTTCGTTTGTTGCTAATAGGAGGTTCTTTCCGTCGGGGCTGAACTTTATGTGAGAACTTTCAAATCTAGGCCCTTCTATTATAAATGTGGCAAACGGGCCCTGCACAATTGTGTTAAATATGGTTGGTAGAAGTAATATAAAGAAAAAAACATTATCAAACGAACGGGGGTCATATAGCCGCATTGCATTGCTGTAACTAACAGCAAATACAAGGCCATCTGGGTCATATGCTACTGCTGGTGGACCTGTGGACCGTAATAGCCCCTGCTAATATGAGTTGAAGGAAGATGCTAGACTTGAGTCAAACCTGGCACAATGGTGTACGGAGGTCCCACATTCTTACAGTTTTATCCACAGAACCACTTAAGAATGTATCATTACTAGGAGACATGGAAAGGGAAACCACACTGAAAATCAGTTACTTTTAGCAGCTAAAATAAAGAAAAAGTAAACCTTTCTCTGTGCCCTTTGAAATACATGAGATAGCGGTTGTCATGAAGTGAGTGATATCGAATGGTCTCTTGAGAAGGATGAGATTGTATTATTTGCGCAGTTGTTTGTTTGAGATTGGGGTGATACGAAAGTAGTTGAATACCATCCCAGCCATTTTTCGATGCATAGATAATGTTATTGGAATGATGTGTAAATCTCGCTGTAGAGCAGCCGTACTTTTTGCTGTATAATGTTCTGTGTAAACTTTTGCATTGTGAGATCACAAGCAAGGAAAGGCGTTCGTTTAAACTCACGTTCCAGCAAGACAATTGTAAACCCTAATGCTATCGTCGTCGCTGGTTGTTACTGCCCAGTCACCAGAGGTCGTGAAGTCAACTGAATTGATTGGCGCCACCTTCAAAGTTTACTCCTTCATAAAAAAAAGGAAAACAAAATATACGTGTATATCTACCTACAACGACTAGAAAATAAAAGTAATAAAAAAAAACAACCCAAAAAGGAAGAAAAAAAAATAGCGTCGGACACGGTTAGGCGACGATTAAACTGCGCGTACATTCTCCTTGAAAACTTTTGCACGGGCCATAGATCTCACAACATTGTCGTCCAGCTTCATCCCACGCGTCGCTGCACCGTTCATTCTCCCCTCACTTCGTTATTATGTGTTGTTCGACACACCTCAGCGCAAGAAAATAGATGATTAAAAACTGATGGCGTGATGCATTTCCTAGAACTACTAGTGTGGGTGAAACAAAGGGCTTGGATTGGTGGACCAATGCTATTTCATTATACTTCCTAGTACTTGTGACCCTTTGGGAAAGGGGTTTGTGTTGTGTTTGTTGGTGTTCTATTCCTTTTTGTGTTTGGATCGCATGTGGCTGTCAAGTGCTTCTTGGATCCCGAACTTGCGGCCGCATTCCTGCAAGATAGGGGTAAGTAAAATGTTAACGTAAGGGGGTTGGGGCTCAAACCGGGCATGCCATGGGCTTGGCGGCAGGTGCTGCTTCTGTGGATACTTTGGCTGGGGCATCAGCGGCTCTCTTTTTGCCAGCGAGCTTCTCCTCTGGCTCGGCGGGTTCTGCCGCCTTCTTGGCACCTGCGCGCTTCTTGGGTGCCTCCTTCTTTGGTACTTCTTTCTTGGGCTCATCGGCCTTGGGGGGAGCTGGCTTGTCTTTTTTTGCTTTTTTGCCGGCTTTGGGAGCTTCTGGCTTTGTTGCCTCCGCTTTTGGTACTTCTGGCTTCTTGGGGGCTTCTGCTTTTGGTTTTGGCGCCTCTGGCTTTGGTGTCACTACTTTCGGTTTTGGTTCCTCTGGTTCAGCACTTTCATCTCCCTCTTCCTCTTCCTCTTCATCGTCATCCTCTCCCTCCTCTTTGAGCAAGTCAGAATGACAGTAACCAATAAAGTACGAAAAAAACCTGAATCCTCATCTTCATCAAAGTCAAAAGGAGTGCCCTGGTCGTGTAGCATTCCAACAACGTGGAACTCTTCTCGACGTTAGAAAGGTTAACGAAAAAGGAAGAACGCAACCTCCGGGTCCAGAAGCGTTGAGAGAAATGTCGGCACTGGCGTGAATTTTAACATCAACAGAGCAATGGGTCCGGTTTGCATCTAAGGTGCACACAATAAGTGGAGCCTCATCATCAATGCTAACGGAGAACTGCGATGGTGTTCCATTAACTCCCCTGACGAGTGCGATCTGCCGGGCAGGTGTCAACGTAAAGCAAATGCAATAACAGAACAAACATTAGTGATGTGCAAAGCACATGACTCCGGTAGATGTGATGTCTTTTTTGTGTTGCTTATCCTCTCACCTTTGTTTTAAACAGTGTAAATAGGACGTCGTCTGCATGTGCACAAGAAGATCGCAAATTAATAATACAAAACGCAATGCACACCCCAAAATGCGAACGACATCTGCGCCGGGTAGTGGTGTAGCTCCTGGGTTTTTTAATTTATTAATTAGCCGGCGTGCAACTGCTTGTTATTGGAAGATAGGAATTTTGAATTTTTAAATTTCTATTTTTTCCAAAAAAAAGTTATCGAGTTTCCTATTGCCGGTAGGAGTACACCTGAGTGGTGGGGAGGTTTGTTGTGTGAGGTGAAGGTGCTGTTGTTACTTGTTATTTGTTAAGGGTTATTTGGTTGAGTCCTGCTGGCCCGGAGCCGTTCTTCTACAAAAGCATCGATTTTCTTCTTGAGCTCTGTGTTGGGTATCACCTGGTCAATGGTAAGTGGTTCCCTATTGAATGGGTCCGTGGAATCAGATAGAAGGTGCCTGTTTTCAAACGGTTTTAGTTGGGTTTGCTGTTACCGGCGGTTTATGTAACCTTGTTATAACCGCTCTGTCTACTGTTGTTTTGCTGGTTGGCAGAATTACCGGGTTCCACATCAGTGTGAAAGTCAAGGGGTCTTTTTGCAAGGTTAGGTGGAGTGTGGAGATTAATTATTTTACCCTGGAATTCGTCGGGAATTTCTCCGAGGAGGGATTCCTTTCCCTGTTCCTGTAAGTAGTGCTGTTGAGCTTTTGATATCAACTGCTGAAACTTTTCCAGGTCGTCCTAACTTAAAATTAGCGGAAAATGTTACAAAAAGTTGGGCTAGGTAACGGTTGATTTCAGCCGGTTTTGTCTTAAATACTCCAGTGCACTTTCGAAGGCATCAGGGGTGTAGGATCGGGTGTCTGTTCCCATTGCCCTTGTGGATGTGTAAGAAAAGAAATTGCAAAGTATGGGGCAGGCTTATATACTTGGGGAAGTTAGGATGTACACCCAAAGAGATGTACACATCCACTATACGGTCCAAGAGGAGTTTGGGATTAAAGTTGTACCTTTCCGGATCAGATATCTGTTGCCGATCATTAGTTCCGCCACGAAAAAAAGAAATGCACATTGAGGCTCAATGCATTTGGCCCAATAAGTGTGACCAGGAAATAGTTTAGCATGGAAGCAACTCCATCGACTACGATGTTCCCAACAAAAGGTTCTATGATCGACTGCGCAATGAGAAGGACTTGTAGTTACAGCAAGCCTAACCTTAGACATGAAGTGGAGCATGTGCACTGACGAATTAGACTGTGTAAAATAGTGCCTTACAAGATCTTCAGTATGCCGTAGTTCCCCTTCCTTGTCTCGCCGTACACCCTGGGTGTGTTAGAGGTTTGTTGCAGCTGATTAGACAAGCTCACAGGCTCCAGAGATAACCATTCCGCCCTATCTTGCATTTGATCTCGTAGTGATTGCACAACAGAGAGTTTGGACAATGCCTCATCTAGGAGGAAGTTTGTATCATTGACAACATACTGTGCAAATTTGCTCATCAATTCTGTCTCTCTTTGGTTGTTGTTAGGTTTAAGTTGTTAAGATCGGTTTACCTTTGTGTCTCCTGGATGATTGAAGCTTTGAAGTGTGGGATTCCCCACAGATAAGCAAGGATTATTTGTACATCGAATCTCCAGTTGAACTTATCATAAAACTGAGTGTGTGCTGAAGATTCGGGGGATAAGCTGAAAGACAAGAAGTACAAATTCCACTTACTGCCAGTGAATTCTATGTCCACGTAAAACTTCAATAATGATTTCACAAGAAAGTTCTTTGCCAGCACGTTTTCACTGAAAACAATATCTGCAACACTCTTGGATCCTCCAAACTGGATTTTGGTCTGGGTCAGTTCCCCTAAAACCTGAAAAATGCATGAGGAATTTCTTCTAGTAACTAGTAGACTCTCTAGTTACCTGAACAAACTTGCTTCTCAAATAAGGGTTCCGGATGTAATTTGGGCTTCCCAGAAAGCACACAAGTGAATCAATTATGGAGGACTTGGACCAGGAAATTTGACCAACTGTGTTATAGGCGGCCCTAAAACACAACA
This sequence comes from Pelomyxa schiedti, assembly GCA_020536535.1. Classification (NCBI taxonomy): domain Eukaryota; phylum Evosea; order Pelobiontida; family Pelomyxidae; genus Pelomyxa; species Pelomyxa schiedti. The sequence continues at coordinate 13,548 of JAHLWZ010000211.1, read as the reverse complement.
TTAATTTTAAAGATGGAAGCAAGAGGATATTGAACACACTGTAAAAGAAACTTGAGGTATTCAAACATCGCTTCAATGAAGAATTCCGGGAGGGCAGCAAATTTCATTGGAACAGAAATTGGTAATGGCACGCTTCAGAGAGTAAGCCGATAGAGAATTTATTAGGAGACTATTATTTACCAAGGACCTCCAGGAGCAACGATAGATAACATCCAGTGAGCCACCAAGTTGAAGAACCGGATGGATCTAACAACAAAATCCGATTCTGTCAGTTGTGCATTCTCAGAGAAGAGTCTGCGTGTTCCACGTTCAACCAGGTCCTGAAACTGCATGAGTTTCGTTGTTTTATTTCTTTCCTGCACACTGTAACGCGCATTAATTCTTGTTCTCTAAGGGAGCCCTCTGGAGTCTGTACTGGAAGTGAGTAACTCCCCAACTTTGATGTCTAACCTACCATATTCCATGTGGATCTGGTTTCAGCCATTGAGTTCATCAACGATTTGTGATCCTACAAATAAATTCAGTGACTTGGCACTGGGAATTAACAAGAGTCTACCCCAATACCAGATGCCAACTTCTTGTGAGAAAACCATGTCGATAGGAATCCAAGTTGCATGCTCCTCAGGGTGAGGAAGAAGTACTCAGTTGTTGGTTTGAAAGACTTGGGAACTGGCCATTTATGTTGGAAACTGGAAGAATTGCTAATGGAGAAAAACCTTCTTCTGTGGAAGTCTCTTCAATAACTTGGAGAGGTTGAATAGTTTTCAGGGATTGTTCATAGTGCGCTTGGCGGGAGGCATTGCGTGGGTCCACCCAGTTGGCAACTTCACTTTGTGATGCTGCTAGTTTCGTTTCCTGATTTGAGAAGTGAGTGAAAGAAAATATCCAGAGGTGGGAGGATGACATTTGAGAAGTCTATTCTCTTTCCATGTGTAACATAATAGGGGTCAAAGAAAAACGCTCTTTCTGTGTCCATGAGTGGTTCCACCAAGCACAGTAACACCCCACTCAGGTTCATCATCAAGCCATCACTGCTTACGTCTTCAGGTACCTTGGCGTGATTAAATGCTTTGTGGTTCAACACAAATGTACATTTATTTTGGTCCTCGCTGTATTTGCTGTAAGCACTGCCGCAAACCAATTGAGGAGAGGTTCTTTGTTCACTTTGAGAATATTTTTAACAACATCCCACAGTACAGACTAGTAAGAAATGTCAACTGTGAAGAATATGCACAAGCAGCCGCAGATACATACAATTATGTGGGAAGCGCAGGAGCGTATTGTATCCATGGAAGGACCACTCCTCCCATTTAGAGGGTACGGGAAAAACTGTTTCAACTGATCTTCCTGATTTCTCCTGTCAATTTTGAAAGAATACTGCGGGAAAAAAGGTACATTTGCCGAAAACATAGAAACTGAAAAGAAAGGCCCCAGGAAAGATTCTTTCTCTAAAATTGTCCCTGTCAAAGGTGTTTTTGAAGGTATCCAACGTGGTAACCCAGTCATCTTTTGCAGTATTGTTGAGCTTGATGCCAAAACAAAAGGTGAAGAGACAAACCACGTTGACAAGGGATGAAGAGCATGTTAATTGCGCTAATATCTGGAAAAAATTAATCTACAAATAGATAAAAAACCAACGAACTTGTATGGGAGGAAGGAATTTGGGGCTGTTTATTGTTGTTGTGCACATAGTTGTATACAAGGCTTCAAAAATCGGAGCAAAAATCTTTTTACTATGTAAAAAACCTAGAGGATAAAAGCCGATGTACTCACAGAGTTGAGTGATTCTTGGGTTGGAAATTTCGTGATTAACATTTGTAATAAATGATTAGGGAGTTCAGTAGAATTATTCAGAAATAGGTCAACGATTTGTTGACCACGAGGAATCTCGCTGGCTTAAATGTTGGAATAGTGCTTTCAAAATGAAATGAGAGTGGTCCTCATACATGAAGTCGGGATTCTCAAATAAATCTGGATTTGAAAGTAGAGTGGCGATATAACTACATAGAAGATCAGTAATAGTGGTCAGGATAAGGAGATAATTCTGCTGTTTGGCTTGAGGGACCTAGTTAGGGTCAATGCAGGTTTTATTTTGGGCCTCCGAGATAAAATACCTTTGTTATTGTGAAAGACAGTTTTTTGTCTATGAAAGCACGCTCAAAGCATCCAAGAATATATGAAAACGGAGTTTGTTTCTTGAACAAAAAAAAAAAGAAAAAACCAATCAGACCACAAAGCGAATTGAATCACCTTACATGATGGAATCCACTTATCCACTCAACTACAATAGTGTCCAATATTTCTCTTGTGTACCCACCATCTGGATAAGCCACGTTGTCGAGTACAAGCACTTGAGAGAAGTTGTCCTGGTTTCTCAGGTCAAGGAAAAGTTTTCTTGCCAATAAGAATAATAATAATAATAATAATACTAATAATAAGAAAGGCCCCAGGGGAATGTTGCCACTTACAATTCCGTTCGACGGCGGCAGCGGCCGCAGAGAAACTCGCATGACCCTTGCCACCAGTAGGTCATCCCAAGGTATAGAGGAACCCCCAGAAGCCCCGCCGGTGGAATTGGGGGGAGTATTTGACCTGGCCGGCGGTGAGGTGCATTTCGCGGGCGGCGGCTGTGTTCTCACAGTGGCGCCGGTAGCGGGAGAATCCTCGTAGGTTCTTGGAATCTTCTTCTCCGGCATCGCCGGCTGCCGATGCACTTCCAAGCCACCGGTTTGGGTTTGACAGGTTGTGGCAGTGACATTAGAATTAGCATTGACATGAGCAGCAGGAGCAACAGTAGGATTAGCGCGGCGTTCCAACGAGGAGAGGAAATTGAGCCTGGCCAGTATATCAGCCTCAGTCATCTCCACGTCGTTGTCAGCCCTCAATCCTGTTGTTGATGGTGGTGTTGTTGATGTTGATGTTGATGATGGAGAAGTTGGTGATGTGGATTTCGTTGGCTGCTGTGGTGTGGATCTAATATTAGACAAAGAAGAAGATGATGACGGGGAGGAGGGTGGTGATGGCGTCCGGGGCGCGGCCGCCGATAGGGATTGTGGGAGTGGCGACATTTGTGAGGGGGAAGCACCGCATGTCATCCCATGATCGCCGTTGGGCGTCTGATGAGTAGGTGATGGTGATGGAGATGTTGATACCGAATATGGAGAAGAAGGTTGTAATGCACTTGTGGGAGGTTGCTGCTGCTGGAATCTGGCTAGCCTCCGGGCTCTGATTTCTTCGGCGGTTTGTGGGGTGTTTGTTGCGGGGGCGTCGGTGTTCGTGGGCGGGATTATGGGTGGCGCCTGCGGGGTCGCCGACGGCGGCGGGGTGTTGGTGTCGCCGTTGGGATTGGGCGGTGACCCACCGGTGGCACCGAATAACTTACAGATGGCGTTCATCAACGGTTGGTTGCCGGGGTTTCCCTTTCTAACTGCAGAGAGACTACACGCAACCCGTAGTCGCGCCGAAAGTTTGGTTTTCTGCCAAGTTGGTGATACCGAATTGATCAAATTGCCAGGTATAAGCTTAGAACCGCTGGCTCGCACTCCTCAGGTGATAATCTTCTCTTGTATTTCGAGGCCTATAATACGGAGCACAATCTCCAGGAAACAGTGCCCATCTGGCCGCAGATGAGCTGAAAAAAAACCGATCACAAATGAAGAGGTACAACCGACAGATGCCCCTGTCATTGGGGTCGTGTGGTTGCAATTGCGCATGTGACAGGGCACGTTGTGGTGAGGGGGCTGCAAATTGTTGCGAATCTGCTGCGGAGCCTGATGTTGATGTTGTGTCGGTGAAGGCCCGAATGGGCCACGACCAAACAAGGAGGTTCTCTTTGGTATTTATACCCTGTGTATTATCATAATGTCAACAAAGGGGGCTTGGGAGTGTAGGAAAGAACTAAACTTTGATTTGACAGCAAAGTTCGCAGCGTGACGTAACCTCGTTATTCTCGTTTTTGAGAAAAATATTTGGTGTTACTGGACGGATTCTTGTGACGGTAGTGTTCTTTTCTTATTATTTATTTTATCTCCATATTAACCTACCGACTCTCCACATCTTCGCTCCCAACATCAGTATCAAAACAGTGATGGCGGAATTGTTCCTCTATCTTCCGATGCTGATTTGTGCAATGCTGTTTCTTGCGCGCAAAAGGCAGCAACCCCAATCTTGTACCTCTTTGTGACACCCAAGAACGACGGGTATAACACACCAAATTCTATTGGCAACTTTGTAATTATATCTCGCGCAGCATTAGGCCAAAAACGGCTGATATGATTTACACGGGTGAAAATCTTCGTGCTGTGACACTGCCAATGGGTGGAATTGGTGTGTCCATTCCTGAAAATTCGATCAAGCCATCTGACTTACTATTTCTCACAGGAACCGGTGCAGTCTCAATTTGTGGAGATGGTGGGTTCAGGCAATGGGAAATTGTAAATGAGGTGTATCATACAGCACAAGTTCCACATTCTTTCTTTGCTGCCAAAATTGGAACTAATGGTGTTGTGCTTCAAAGCTCTCAAAACTATGATCAATCAGGTAAAAAATTTCGATCGTGAAAAGAAAGTGGGGTGACACTTCCTAATTCCACTCGAAGATTTCACACCTGCACCTCTTGTCAGTGACCATGTGGTCCCAGATAGCAGCAAGACTCTACTTTCGACTCTTCCTTCAATCCCTTCCCTGTCTTTGACAGCTAAGTGTGTAATATCAAACTCAATTCCTGCCTAAATCTGATCTCCTCCTTTTCAAGATATCCAATTGCGGAACTTTCATATGACACATCTGCCCTTGGAACCGCTTTACAGTTTTCTTCTCGAATCTACACACCATTTTGCCCGCTCAACATTCAGTACTCAAGTATGTACCCTCCACTAGGGATAAATTAAAATGACGATTCAAATTACATAGGTTTGCCTGTGGTGATTTGCCAATTCAATGTTTCCAATACCACAACCTCTCCTGTGTCAGCTTCTCTGATGATGACACAGCAAAACTTTGTTGGATGGGATGGCAAAAGCCAGGTTGAGCAAAAAACCAAGTGTAATAACTCAATTAACAAGTACCTATAGATTACAGATGTGTCAAATTCAGGGTATGGAAACAATATCAACAGTGCAACAACGCAAATTGTAAGGACCAGCCCTTGTAATTCAACATCTCACGCCTGAGCAGAATGGTACAAAGTGGGTGTCAATGTACCAAACAGGAACACAGGACAGCGCTCCCTACGTAGGCCATGTTGGCCTCTGCGTCCTCAGCCCGGATGCCTCTGACACAGTGCAACTTATAGAACAATGGACCGACCTGAACACTATTTGGGCTGAGTTCATGGGTTGCTGTCCCCCACTATAATCACACGTTCTCCAGCTTATGCCAAAACAACAAAACAGGGACTACTACTACAACCACTACCACAACAACAAAGACAAAAACCTCATCCCCTCAGCCGGGGCAAACCGATCCTTCCCCTTCGGGCACAACGTGGAATGCTGCTGCAATAGTATGTTCTTGGTTTGTAGTTGGCCGAATTAACCCTCTGATCCTACTTCCAGGTTTCTTTCACAGTTGCCGCCCAGTCAACGCACACAGTCAACTTTGCCCTTGTCTGGCATTTCCCAAATCATTGGGTGAACTATTCCCAGCCGTATAACGTTTGTGAAGCAAAACTGCAGTGAAAATTTCACGTTCACCCTCTGCAGATTGCCGATTCGAAATCGAAGCTCTGGCTCGGGAACCAATACACAACGTTTCCTTCCCCCTCCCACTTTCGAAAGTATAATATAACATAAATATCCGTCTTGAAGGTTCTGGCCTTCAATTGTGGAAGTTGTCAACTACATCACAACGAATTTCTCGACACTGGATGCAATTACACAAGCATTTGTGGACAGTTTTTATTCTAGCACCTTGAACTGGCAAATGTACGTATTCACTTTCCTCCTACGATTTTCCTCATACTTGGTCAGCCTTGAATCCGCTGGAGGTCGAATCTCAGTACTTCGAAGTCCAACTTATATCCAATCATTCTGTTTAGCTCTTACATCAATTTTAAACTTCCTTAACTTTTTCCACGTTTCATTACTGATTCTGGCAGACTTCATGCATTTGAAGGATGTTGTGGTTGCAGTGCCGGAGGCTGTGATTCGTATGTTCCCAATTTTGTATTTTCTGAAACTTAAGATAAGGTGGTACAATGCAAAGAACTGGCGGTTGTTGCCCGATGGACTGCACGCATGTATGCCGTTGATGAGCGCAAGATATTCCTAATAAATTCCTCAGGTGTGGAATTATGAAATGACACTGTCACGGCTCTTCCCAACTCTTGAACAAGTACGCTTCACCCTCACTAATACTTGGAGAAAACACTCATTATCCGTCACAGGGGATGCGAGAAACTGAACTCTTTGATAAAATCAGTCCATATGGCGTCATTCCTGAGGTTCAAAATTTCTTCCCAAATTAAATTAATTAATGGTAGAGAACCGTTCTTCCGTCAACTGAAATGAAGCAAGAGTGGCAACTTTGGTCAAGTTTTCAAGGCGGTGTTGTTGCAAGTAAACAGTTTGTATGGAACGAAAGCTAAATCTATCTTAGTGGATGGAGAGCTTGGTACCATCTTGAAGACTTACCGAGAATTGTTGCAGGGGGGGAGTTCTTCATGGTTCCTCCAGAAATGGTGTGCTTTCACTTTGTTTCTTGAAATTCATTATTTACCACTTTTTACTAAGGCCCCAGGTATTTGGGATAATGACCCGCCAAAATAATGTGCGTTAATGTAACCTTTCCTCTTAACAGCTTTGCCTGCTTATGTCACACATCATGACGGACTATGACGTGCAAGGCGACGGAGTAATACGTGGCGAGCAATTTAATACATACGATTGCAGTATTTATGGTGCCAATACATTCATTGGTAGCCTTTACCTGTGTGCTCTGAGGGCTATGGAAGAAATGGGTACATGAAGAAGATTTTTCGAGTTCTCTTATTTCAATAGCACTCTTGGTTGAGGATACCTCCAGGGCAGCTAAGTACCGGGACAGGTATCTGCTGGGCACTGTTAACTATGATAAACTATGTTGGAATGATGCCGGGTGGTTTGTCAATGTTGGTTACGATGCTAATAACTGCGCAATTGGAAATGGTAAAGTTATCCTCCATAAAAACCATCATCTCATGTATTCTCCAGGCTGCTTTATCGGTTTGGGATTTATTTTCACAATTTAAACCCAGTGATTCTCTTCAGATCAGCTTTTGGGCCAGTGGTGGGCATTTATCCTCGACTTGGGATACATCCTCCCAGAAGCGCATGTAAAAGTATATTACATCTCCTTCCTCCCACCACTTTTGCCAGCTCATTCAAAATAGGCTGCAACACAAAGTATATTTGATCAAAACAGGCAAGTGGGATTTGATCCAGCATCCCAAACCCCTCGTGTCTTCATGGACTCTCGCGATAATGGCTTGTGGATTGGAACGTAGGAGTCTTTCAGAAATTCTACACTTACCATATCCTCACTATTACTCAGGTACTCCTTGGGGGCGCCACCAGTTCCCATTCTTTACAGGTAATAGATGACCTTTCCTCAACCACTCCTCTAAAACCTTTGGTAGCTATGAGTGCTGGAGTGGTGTGGAGTACCCAGTAGCCGCACTTGCTTTTTACCAAGGTCTCAGTGACACCGGCAACACAATATGTGATGATATTCGTGCCCGACAAGATGGATCCAGAAGGAGCCCATGGAACGGTATCTTCCACCAACACACCATTAACAATCACAAAAAAAAAGAGTTCTTCCTAATTCCACCTACAGAAGTCGAATGCGGTGATCACGTAACCATTCCGTCTTCTTCACATTCCCCACAATAATATTTACTTCATCTAACATTCCCTACATCCCGGAATGACCTGAATACAGTACGCGCGGCCCCAATCATCGTGGTCCCTGGTTGATGCGCTCACCGGGTTCCAGTACAGCTCCCCGGCCCAGATCCTCAAGTTCTTGCCGCGGGTGTCATCTCCCTCGTTCCAGTGCTTCTTCTGCTGCGGGAGCGGGAACAGCAGCAGCACCGGCGACGGCGGTGGCTGGGGCAACTTCCTGGTCAAGGGGACAACCGCCGGCACGGCCCAGGTCATACTCAAGTACGGCTCCATCCCGCTAAAGTCAATCGGGCTCGGAAACTGCGGTGCTACCCAAGTCACAGTCAAACTCGCCGGTTCCCTCGTTGCGGTGTGTACTAGTAGCCTTGTTTTTGATTCCATTCCTTCATCCCCTCACATTCAAACTGACCAAAAACACACAGATCACGTTCAGTGTGACCAACGGATACTTGATGGTTACGTTCGCGTCTTCCATCACATTGACCACAACCAGTTCCTTATTCATCACATTCTCCTTATTGAATAATAACCAAATTTCCTGGAACAACAACTTTCAAATGAATTACACGACGATCGCGTGCTCGAGGTTGTATGTGAGGGCTTGCAAGCCAGATGAGCGACGTCTGTCGGAATCCTCTGAGTCCAAGCTCATGTGCTTTTCAGAAGTACAGATCTGTGAATGGCAGGGAAATGGCAAAGACTGCTTCTCAATACCATATGATATCTTGCACAGTCCCTCTGTGCACTTTTACACTCTGGTTGTTACTGGTTTTATGACGATTTCTATCACTTTTCGGTCTGGGCTTAAGTGGGTTGCATGCTACAAGGGTTCTGACAGCCGAAACTCTGGGGATTCGCAAATTCTATGTTCCCACCTGACACTTCCAACACAAGCAAGTTGCACTCACAACAAATTCTCACCCTGAGAATTCTCAATCGGGAAAGGAGCAACTTGCCAAGAATAGTCAACTTGGGGAATACATCCAAGTTGACGGCAAGATGGCTTTTAAGCCAAATAAAAAAACAAAACAAAACAAAACAAAACAAAACAAAACAAAACAAAACAAAACAAAACAAAACAAAACAAAACAAAACAAAACAAAACAAAACAAAACAAAACAAAACAAAACAAAACAAAACA
>JAHLWZ010000210.1:0-12123 GCA_020536535.1 Pelomyxa schiedti | reverse complement strand
AGGAAGATAACATCGTTGTGGACCCGCAAACCAACCGGCTCACTCTTATCGACTTCGGAATGGCGCAGCAATGTGTTCCAGACAACCAAGGCCACAGCAACAACATGATAGCACTCCTCACACCCACCGGCAACACATGGGGAAACCTCGGAACCATTCCGCCGGAGGTTATGGCATTCATCGGCAATTCCCGCGGTTCGGCACAGCTGTTCTCACTGTCCAAGTGTGACTCGTTCAGCCTCGCCCTCACGTTCTGGAATGCCCTCCTTCCCCCATCCCACAAGTTCATCGGGAGCAGGCTGAATGGCGACATGGCCAGGTTCACCGCCGAATCCCTCGCTGCATCGTTCCCTCTGCCCCCTCCTTTCTCTGCCCCTCCCACCAGCAACACCACCACATCAGCACGATCATCATCCACAGCAAGCAATGCACCCGAAGACCCGAGAGTGGAGTGCCTCACGCGGGTAATGCTGGGAATGATGCACCCACAACAGTCTCTGAGGATGTCAGCTGCGCAGGCAATCACCACAATCGCCCCACTTGTGGCCACCACCATCACCTCGTGATTCAAAAATTGTTTTGAATTTTTTCAACGGCTAGATGCCGCAGAGCCACGCCACTCTCATGACACGGGACCAAATGGCGGCACTGGCCGCGGGGATCCACCCCAGGTGCGGCAGCCGAGGCGCCCTGCTCGCGGTTATGGGACCCCACCACGCCCACCACCTCGTCCGCTACCTTGTGTGGTCCGGCCTCGTGCTCTCCACCCTCACTCTGTCACTCTCCCCGGTGCTCCTCAGCGTGTTCCGCGCGCCCACTCGGGCGCCCCACGACGGCCCCAGCGGCCGGTGAGCAGAACCACGGTGACCGTGCGGCCGCCGAGCACGCACAGTCCCCACCCGCGAGGAAGTGGGGTGCAAACTCCAAGTGGGGCGTGTCGCTGACGTCCGTGGTGCCGTGGTACTCCTCCTCTTCCTCCTCCTCCCACAATGATGATGATGACGGGGACTCAGGCTGGTGTGTCACCGTTGGTGTTGTGTCCATGTGTGCCGTGATTGCAGTTGTTTCCAGGTCTGCTGTCGGCAGCGAAGAAATTGAGTGCGGTGATGGTGAGAGTGGTGGATGTTTCGTTTTTGTGACCATGAAGGTGCTTTCCAATGCAGTGGTGAATGTGCAGTGAGGCAATCATCACACAGGGCACGGCGAAGAGGGCTGTGATGTCTGTTGTGGACTTGGAGCAGACATACAAAAGTAGGAGCCTGGTGGTTGTGAGCACAACGACGTGGCCTCTTCCTGTTGGTCACTCGTTTCTTGGTTCTGTTGTGATGAGGAGGAGAAGGAAGAGTTCTGATGGAGCATCCTTGCAATCAAATTTACTGGGTTCAGTTGCCTCGACCTCATGACCCTTCCCTTTTCCTGTTGCCTGTCCACTGAAAAACCATAACCAAAACCATGAATATTTACTCATGAGCATAAAAAAAAACTGTCACTTCAGTCCACCACAACACCGGCTCTGGCGGTTGGAATTCTGAATCGTTCCGTTTCACAATTCTTTCATTTGCTCAGCCGGGTTCTTGGAAAACATCATTTCTAATTTGATGAAGGTCGGCAGGGCGGGAGGAGGTGGAGAGCACGAGGAGTCCGTGGTGTGTTGCGGTGTGTGCGGGAGGCTCTACGATGATGTCGTCGCGACGGTGGGTGTTCTCTCCACAACACCCACGCCGGCCACCACGACTCCCTGCACATCAGCAGCAGCAGAAGCAACGGAAAGAATGAATTGTGGGCCAGCGTGTCCTGTTGTGATGCCAGGGTGTGGCCACACGGTGTGTTTGGAATGTGCCGACGCCGGCAGATCCCTGGCCAAAATATGTTCTCTTGTATGTTTGTTGGGTGTTCTTTTTGTTTTTTTTTTGTTTGGGTGGGTTGGGTTTGACATGACATTAATCACACCACAGACATGTGGAACAAGAAAAAGCAAGGATTTTGCTGATGTGAACCCCCCAACTGATCCAATCAAGTGCCTCTTGTGTGGAACCGTTGGAGAAGTGCAAATCTCATTGACAACGAGCACGGCGCTTCCTGTAAATCACGCTCTGCTTCCCCAAATTGTCAAATCCACCTCCGTTTATGAAATAGGCACATCCCACCAAATGATGAATCAATGCCAAGAGCACAACCTACCCCTGGACTTGTTCTGCAAGTCATCGTCATCTTCTTCATCCAGTGGGAATAATCCTCAGCACCAGACATGTCAACATGCAGTGTGTGCTGCGTGTGCACAGTTTGGATCACACAGAGGGCACAACGTTGTTCCAATCAACAAATGGAGAGCCGAGTGCCAGAAGACACTATCTGGTTGCATTCAGGAACTCAATGGGCACTCCAAGTGTCTCTCTTTGCTGCAGAACGAACTTTGCGCTGAGTCTCGCTGCACCACTGAGGTAGTTCCCACATTTTCTTTCATATCTCCCACTGATTTTCCAACAATATTTCCTCCAAAGATAATCACCAAGTTCGAGAAGGATATCACTGCCCAGTTGGCAATGATCATTGAGGAAGCAGAGAAAAAAAGAGCGGCATTGATTGAGGCTGCAGAGAAGTTGAAAGCAGACTGTGGTTTGTTGTCTGTGATGTTTTTCATAAAACCTATTAACGGCAATCTCAGAATCCAAGACTGGTGAGAGGATGAGGCACCTGAAATGTGTATCATCACAGATTGAGATTGCGTCACAGAAATTTGCACAATCTCTGTCAGAAGGAACAGAATTGCAGGTATTGACAGACACAACTCAGCGGTGCCAAAACCTGTTAAAGGTATGCTGCTCTGTTTAGATGAGTGAATGTGAAATTCATTCATCCGGTTAATAATTTGAAACAACCAAAAAAGAATTACAAGGGGGTCAGCAGTGACACTGCAACCACGTCATGGAACCCTCTGAGATTTGATGTGCGAATTGCTGAGCCACAGGAAATCCTCACTCAGCTGGCCAAGATTGGATCAATAACTCTCATTGGTATTCAGCCACACCCCAGCCTCATTTCTCTCTTATCCATGTTCACAGAGCCACCGGTGGAAATCACTGGAGTTGACATTGCTGCTGTTACTGCCACATCAGTGACAGTGACGTGGGACCCACCAGCTGGTGGAGGGAGTGGTGCACTCATCACAGAATACGAGGTGCAGATTATGGAATCCAACAGTGGCAATTTGTGCTCCGCAAAGAGACTGCCGCCATCAGATTGCATCTCAAGGAGAGAACCCCACAAATACCAGGCAATACTGAGCGAGGGAGTGCAGCCGGGAACGGAATACAAAGCTGCGGTACGTGCAATCACGAAAGCAGGCTCATCGTCACCATTCTCCAAACCAACAAGAGCCGTGAAGACAATGTCGACACCTGGTGTGATGGTGAAGCTGTGGGGTGCCGGTGGGGGAAGTGGAGATTGTGGAGAAGGAGTCTACGGCAGAACAGCAACAAGTGGCGGAGGTGGGGGCTTCGTCCAAGGAATCGTGAGGCTCCCACCAGGTTCCGGAGCGCTCATAATCTCCGTTGGCGGCCACGGCGGCTGCGGCACCTCATGTGGAGGAGGTGGAGGCGGCGACAGGTCGTTCATCCTGGACTCCAAGACCACCAGGCTGATAGCAGCGGCAGGCGGAGGCGGCGGAGGCGGAGGCCGCTACGACCCCGGAGGCGGCGGCGGAGGCGGGGGAGGCGGGGCCAGCGGCGGCCACCTGGGGAGCGGCGGCGCCGGGGGCGCCTACCAGAGCCCCGGGGGGGACGGAATCGACGGGAACGGCGGGGGAGGCAGCGGCGGCGCGGGGGCAGGCACCGGGGGCAGGAGCAGCGACGGCGGGGGCGAGGGCGGGAGCGCGAGCAGCAGCGCCAGGAGCGGGGCGTGCGGGGGCGGCGCGGGAGGGGAGAGCAACTCGCGGGACGCGGAGTTCGCGGTGGGGGGAGGCGGAGGGGGCGGCGGGAGCACGGCGGGGCTGGAGGCCGGGAGCATCGTCACGGCGGACGCGGCGAGCGGGCGGGCGGAGCCGGCCAACGAGGGCGACGAGGAGGTGCCGAGGAGCAGGGCCGGGCACGGCGCGTGCTCGTGCGAGGGCGGGCACTCTGGGCGTGTGGTGATCCTGTCTGAGGATGGCACTGAGATCCTGGCTGACTTCCAGGACTGTGGCACCTTTTCGTGGTCTTGGTGTTAGCGGTATGGATAGAAATAGAACTTTAGATGACAAGAATGGGGTCCTGGCTTGCGCCGCGGACAGTGAGTCCAAAAAAAATCCAATAAAATTTTGTTGTTCACAGATTAAGGAAGATTGGTGTCTTGATTTTAAGGGTTTTGGGCTTGTGGAAACTGAAAATGTGCTGCTGTGGCTACATATCCAGCTTGGTCCAGCTCAAGTTGGATGTCCTCAGGTAAATTGTCATAGAACTGATCTTGCAGCTGTGCAGGAAAATAAAGGCATTCACCAAGATGCAACCTTGCACCAGGTTACTTCCACCCTCTCCCCTCAAGTTTGGGTTGTTATCAACCAAGATTGTGCCCAGAATTGCCAATGTGGAAACCATGTCACCACTGATTTGGATCACCCCATTGTTCTGGGTGAGATGATGTGCACACCCCCCAAATGTAATGCTTCAATTAGTAGAGGCATCAAAAAACGACTGTGTGTTTGATGTCTAAAGGCAAATTCCCTGTAATTGTCTGCTCCTCCTCTTCCTCCTCTTTGTCCTCCTCTTCCTTGTATTGCTCCTCTTTGTCCTCCTCTTCCTTGTCCTCTGGTTAAAGCAGCAGTCACTATTCCATCTTTGCTGTTACTGATAGTGTCCCCAGCTTGATGTGAAGTGCACACTGTTTAGTTGAAGACACTGTCTTCTATTTGGCTGCTCTGGGTAAAGTCTGTGACTTTTGCCTTTCCTGACTTGGGAAACATGTCAGTGGTTGTACAAAGAAGAATATTGTGCCTTAACAATGAGGCTCTTGTAGTTTTGTTTGCCATGGGCATCTCATCCCAAAATATCACTGTTGTGGCTCGAAGCAATGCTGCCCTCTGACTGTTGAGTGCTATGTTGGAGGTTATTCTGTCAGGAGAAACAATATCCAGTTTTTTTTGCACTGGAATTCCAAAAACCATGTGTGCTGTACCTCCACGTTCATACTGTCAAGCAGCAAATGCTGTAGAAGCAACTTGGTGTTCTAATCTCAAGGAGGATAACAAATACTGAGCCAGGAATGTCTTCCCACATCCTGCTTTGGCCTGAATAAAGAAACAGTGTGCTGTCGTGTGGTCTGCATATGAAGCAAATATTTCCCAAAGGATTCTGCACAGGTGCCTGTCAGCCAAATTAGTTCTCGCAGTTACATCATCAACAGTGCCAATCAAGTTGGTTGCCAGATCAGAAGCAAGAAGCACATGGTGTGTTTCAAATAAAGCAGCAATAGGGGCACCATCCACAGCTAAAATTGCCAGTAAAACTCGGAGTTCTTGATTGCTGTGAAGTTTAATACCATTGTATGCACAAGAGTAATCTGATCTATGACTGTGACAGGATTGTAAAAAGGTATCAATAACTTCAAGTGCATGTAATTCGTGGATAAAAATAAGAAATGAAAAAAAAATTGTTAAGATTCAGTCACACAACGGAGGTTCCGCAACAGGAAAAGGAACTATCTCCAAAAAATTTCTTGTAAATGATGTGGAGAGGGTCAAGGACAGGGGGATGGTGGATTTTTTTTTGTGGGGGTGCTAGGGCTCCGCCAGTCCAGCGTCACTCGGGGTTTTTTGTGTTCTTTTCTGTTATGTTGATGGTTTTGTGTGGATGTTTGTCTGGATGTTCGAAGACCCCACCAACAATGACCAATTTCACAGCCTCCTCATACTGCATAGTAATGCACCTGTTCCGTTGTTTTGGCTGGTCGGCTCATGGGCGTTGGGCCAACCGGGCGGACAAAGGAAAAAAAATTATTGTCACTCTAGCCTTTATATAGTGTTTAATCAACATGATGTGAAATCGGTGATGCTGTTGTCACCAGCTTGCTACCATGAATCCACTTGGTTCCACCAGAGTATCCCCGGAACTTGACTTTGTAGATGTGAGGGTTAGCAAATTCCCATCCTTTTTGTATCTGCTTGATGCAAGTGTGGGCCTCCTTGCACTCAATGCGCATAAACGGTGCTGCAATTAGTTCAATAGGTTCTCTCCGAATTCGAGTGTAAACAGTACTAATCCAGTTGCAGTATTCGGCGCTGTGTTGTGCGCATACGTGAGAGCAGGTATGATTTGATCCCACTTGGCACTTTTGTCACCAGCTTTCTTCAGTGCTCTTCTGAGAACGGAATTAACTTGTTCAACTCTTCCTATTGTTTGAGGTCTGTACGGTGCATTGACATTATGAACCATGTTCATGAATGTATGTAACTGTTCAATCACTTGAGCTGTGTTCCTTACGGTACCATCAGTCATCACAATCTGAGGTATACCGAACTTCGAACACATGTTCCCACAGCAGTTTAGCTGTTGTAGCACTTTCCTCATTCGGAGTTGGAATACATATCCAGTAGTTTAAAAATACATCAATCACATTGAGTATGAATCTGTTTCCATTAGCGGTTGCTTTCTTACCAAATGATCCAGCATGGTCCCATTGGATAGTATGGAATGGATACAGTGCTGCAACGTATTACACTGTTGACATTCTGGGCAACACTTTACTTGCTTGTGCACATTGCTGACTATGGTATCCCACCAGAACGTTCGGAGTATCCTAGCGAGTGTTTGATCAGTGTTCAGATGTGCTCCTAGATCGTTATTGTGATAATATGCGAAAATCTCCCCATCTCTTGTCTTTAGGTACAACTACACAAGACAAAATGGAATCTCTTTTCTGATCTTTCTGAAAATGTTTCAATAGATAATCCTCATCGATGAAATACCATGGCAACTTCCATGCCAATTCTGGTGATGGTTTGTCTCTACCCACCAGACAATTGATGATGAAATACAATTCAGGGTCCGCTCTCTGTAAGTCATACATCTCCTTCGGTGTAAACTCCTTACAGGCAAATAATACAGAGTTCTCAATTGCGTGATCCTCAGTCACTACCTCGTTCTCTGCATCAAGAACGGGTGCTAGCATCTGTTTCCAAGTTAAACGGTAGGGACCAATTAGGATGTCCTAATATAGGTGCTTGACACAATTCCTTCTTCGGGTTTTCGAAAGAGAGTTGCTCCTTCCGACTCCATTGCCAATCACCTGATAGTCTCTTTACCAGTGCGTTTGCTTGATTGTGTAGTCCTTCACAAATATTTGATGGTAGCCTGTCATTCCCAGAAATAGTCTCAGTTCCTCAACGCCTTTTGGGACTGGATGGAAACTGCGTAATGGCTTCCATCTTGGAAGGATCAGGTCTGATTCCTTCTTTGCTAATTATGTGACCTAGAAAGTTAATCTTCTCCATACAGAATTCACACTTGGTGTGTTTCAACCTCACACCAGTGTTGTTCAGACAATTGAAGACTTCTTGCAAATGTTGCATGTGCTCTTCAAATGTATGCGAAAAAACAATTATGTCATCAATGTATGTAAGTATGTACTGCCATTGTTTGCCTTGGAACATGACTCATGCCGCGTTGGTAGGTTGCACCAGCGTTTACCAAACCGAATGGCATGTGAACCATTTCGAGATGTCCAAGAGCACAACTGAATGCAGTCTTTGGTATGTCCTCTTCCTTCACCTTCACTTGCCAATAACCACTGTAGGCATCTAGCTTTGACCACCAGCGATTTTCGCCTAGCAAATGAGTTGTGGAAGTCACATCTGGCATTGGAAACACATCTTTGATAGTAATGGCGTTTAGTCACCTGTAATCAACACAGAAACGTATTGATCCATCTTTCTTCTTGACAAGTACTACTGGCACTGAGTATGGGCTCTTGCTCCATCTTGCTACACCAGTATCAAGTAACTTCTGCACTTCCTGCTTTTCCAGCTCTCTCTTGGCCGGATTTGCCGTATGACATCTGTTGTTAATAGGTATGTTAGACGTTAGCTTGTTTTCATGTTCAATTCCTTTCATCTCTCTAAGTTCCTCCACACATGTGGCGAATACTTTGCAATTACTATTCAACAGAGATATGAGCTCTTCTTTCTGTTGAGATGTCAAATGTTCTCCAACTTTCCAATTGTTAATCGGTACTTGTGTGGTAATAAGTAGAAGTATAAGTAATCGGCAAGGCAATTGTAGGTCAATTCTTCCCCATAATTCGACTAATGTATCATTGATAGCCTCGGCTTTCACCAAACTGGGCATTTCTGTTACTTCTGCGTTTGGCACAATATGCTTGAGTGCATCTTCGCTGATCACTGAAATAGACGAACAACTATCTATCATCAGTGTCACTGGCTTACCATTTACTTTCCCAAGGAGTGAGGATAACCAACAGCTTGTTTTCTCACCAAAAGCGTGCTTGGTCTGCTTAGTCTCAGTAGGAGCAGCAGACGAAGGTAAAGAACTTGCCGGCTCTTCCACCTTCTCCTTACCATCCACCTTGGCAGGGCAGACAGTGCTACTTCCCGACTTACTCTCAGGCTTCCCACCACGACTTTGTGACTTTTTGGTCTTTCCCTTACTCTTTGGTTGGAATCCACACATTTTCGGCTTTCTGCAGTTCTTCGCAGTATGTCCATATCCATGACAATTGTAACACTGGATTGACTTGTGTGATCCCTTGCCCTCAGGTTCCCTCGTTCCATGCGTTGAGCCACCACTCTTACTTGGCGTAGTACTATTTGATTGACCAGACTGACTAGAACCTCCAGTAGTCCTCGTGGTACTACCACCTCCCTTAGTCTTGATTGTAATAGTATGTGGGGCATGATTGTAATTAGTATATTGTCTGTGCTGGTAACCATGGCCTTGAAATCCAGGGAACGATTTATCGTGATCTTCCACCTCTTGAAGCTTTTGCACTGGACTGGTTATGTCTGTATCTGGTGCATTGGTGCATTCAGTGCAGCTTTGTAATAGCGTGGCTGCAATCCACCAATGAATAGTTTGCGTATCACATCGGGTCCTAAATCCATCTCCAGCAATGCTGCTTCTCTGGAAATAATCTGCGTAAGTTATTATGGATTCGTTGCTTTGAATAATTTGAAAAGCAGGATACCCTATATCATGCAGTCATTCTTTGATGCACAAGGACTTGCTGATGGAACAGTGGAGGATGCGTTACTTGCGTTGCATAAGCTTACTGTGAAGCGCGGCGATGCTCAGCAGTTGCTTTTCAAATTATTTACAACCTCAATGGCATTATCAGCTTCTACTTGGGAATTACCATGATTGGCGCCATCTGTATTTTCTTTTCCCTTGAGCTGTGCAATATCTGAGTGAGTGTGTCCTCCAATGCAGGGATTCTCTTCCCGCTTTCAATCTTGGCTTGTTGCTGTGCTTGTAGCAAGCTCGCCAACTTCTGTGGATCTGACACATCATCGCCAGTCTTTTCACCCTCATCATCGGCCTTGCCGTCAGCCTTTTCTTTGCCCTTGTCCTTACTCGACACAGGTGCAGGCGCATGTTTGTTGCTAGACTTCGCTCCTTTCATCTAGATCTTGGTTGAGAGTTATAATACCTTAGATGCTCACCGAAGATGTTATGGCTGCTTAATACCAGGTATCAAAACAGCACCTCCACCATAAGCTAGTGCACTACTATGAACAAAACAAATTATTTTTTTCCTCTTTGGTTACAAAGATCAAGTGCGTTTAAACGTGTGGCACACAGGGCAATGCTGTCAACGCTGTTTAGCTTTCCGCAACTTGGCATTAGATTTAGAACCGCTATTCTAAGCATCACTCAATCCAAAGTAGTAGCTGTCAATAACAGAAGTAGACATGTTCCCCCTCCTGGTGCAAGTTCAGATCAAACTCGTGGGAAAAAAATACACTAAGAGCAGGTGAGCGTAGATTTGTTCTGAAGAGTGGTTAAAATGCACAGTGACTTGATTCCACGCAAGTTGTGTGTTGAGCTGAGGGATTGAGGGAATGACCTTGGTCCATCTTGAGGCCATGTGTGCCTTGGAGTTTTGCCGTCAGTTGTTTTCCTTGGAGTTCCTGCACAATTTTCTCTGGGATGGGATCCACATAAGGGGGTTGGGAGCTGATGCTGGGGGGAAGGTGCTGGGTTTCATGCCATGAACTCTGGATACAGATCTTGTGCATTGCCTGGAAATTGGGAAGCCCCAGGCCTCCCTGCTTTGCAGGCCAGTGAACCAAGCCTTGATTTTTTGGTGGAATTGCCGATTTCAGCATGCCCTGGAGGAGATTGTACATGCTGCTGTTCAGTGGAGTAAACCAAGACCCCTCTGTTGGGGTAGTTCGGCAGAGGTAGTTTGGGTTTTGGGCTAGGGTGTGCCTCAACATGAGGAGGCGGAGCTGGAATGATTTTAATTGCTCCAGCGTGTGGATGTTGCCAGCCCACATGTTGACCTTCAGCTTGACTGACCTTGCCACAAAGTCCTCTTCTCCAATGAAAGAACCGAGAACTTTGATACCTTCTGGGGAGAGGGTCAGTCCCCTGTTGTTCTGCATGAGGGTGGTGTCTTTGTTGAAGATGGTGCATTTGGCAGGGTTAAGGTGGAGACCCAGTTTGGGAAGGGCATTCTGAAGGTATGTAAAGGCCTTCAGACAGTCTCAGCGGCATCTCTGGTGATGAAGAAGGGTGCAGAGAAGATCATCCACTTCACCCCTACACCAAACTGGAAGGGGAGGAAGAAGTCCTTGGCTGACTTCTGAATGTGCACCAAGGCTGCCCTGGAGATTAGTCTGCGGAGGGTTAGGGAAATGACTATGGGCCTAACATCATCAGGCTGCTGTGGTTTGGCGAAAGGGAGGAGGTTCCCTCCAGACCATGTGGGTTGTATTGAGGCAGGGATTGGTATGGATCCACAGTGGACACCCTTCATGAAGTCATGCAAACTAGCACCTGCCTTCAGTAGGGCCTGCCAATGCTCATACCTGTACCCCCATTGATCTTGTGAGGAGCTTCGCGGGGCTGATTCAATGGCTCCCATTGTATCTCCAAGGGTGAGGGTAGGGGAGCATGGAGGGGAGCCAAAAGAGTCATATTCCCTGGCTGGGTGTTTCCGCTTGAGATTCTTGATAACACTGTGAGAGTATGGGAGGAGAGTGTTGTTCTTGAAGAGATGCTTAGCTGCCAGGGAGAGCCGTCCTGCCTTTGCTGAGGCCTCCGCCTTCTCCACTTTGTCAAAGGGTTTTTGATCTTTGTGGGTGGTGAGGGGGGGAGGGATTGCCTCATTTTTCAGGAATGACTCCATTCGGTATTTTAGGGTGGCTGTACCCCTTGCACCACCCCTAGGGGTGGCAGCAAGGAGGTGGGATGGGAGGGTTGCAAGATCCTCCCATGCCTTTGCGTCTCCAGCAGCAATCCGCCTGAAGACTGGGTCCCAGATCCTCTTGAGCAGGGGGAAGAGAGATGTTTTGATGGACCGGACTGTGGGGACTGGATTGGTTAGAACTGACGCCATTGAGGGGAGCTGAGTGTAACTTGCGGTGGTGGTGTAAGTAGGGGAGTGGCTGGCTGGGGGAGTTTGTTGTTGTGGGTGACACTTGTGTCCCTGCAGCCCTTTTTTTCCCTCTATGATATTTTCAGTTTTGATTTCTTTGGAGTTATCACACTGAACACCTTGATCCAGCGGTTTCATTGTTGTTCCTGTTGCTTCAATCATTGAAAGAGCCTGTGTATTTGTCATGGCCAAGGTATTTGTGAGCTCTTACAGTATCGCTGGTCACTTGACTTAGGTCCAAGTCCTGTGAGGCTTGTACAACTCCGCAATGTATTTCTCCATTCCTGTGATTGCCAGACTTGTAAACCACGAATCTCCATTCCTACATTGACAGAATTGCAGGGAATAGTACTACCAGCCAAAATATCCTTTGCCACCCAAAATGGCATTTAACTATCAGATGCCTCCACTCATGAGTGGAGTATTGAGCTCATTCTTTGTGATTCAGTTGTGCTGTATGTTCATTGCCTTCAGATTGTATATTCACTTTGTAGACCGGGTTCCAGGCCTTCAACTTTTCATTTCCCCCCCCCGGTA
>JAHLWZ010000206.1:26102-80267 GCA_020536535.1 Pelomyxa schiedti | reverse complement strand
ACGACAGCAGCGACGGAGAGGTGGTGGAAGAGGAGGCGGAAATCAAAGCCGAAGACAAGAATAGCCACGACGACAACGGTGGTGGTGGGGATGATCACGATGAGGAGGAGGAGGAGGAGGAGGAGGAGGAGGAGGAGGAAAAGAAGGCTGACGATGAGGATGACGATGAGGACGACGACGATGGTGATGAGAAGGACAAGGACAAGGAGGAGGAGGAGGAGGACGCTGACAGTGATGGCGATGGCAATGACGATGAGGAGGACGACGACGACAATGAAGAAGCAGTGGAAAAAGAAGAAGACACTGGTGCTGATGAAGGTAAAGAAGAAGATGATGACGATGATGATGACGACGATGACGACGGAGATGATGGGAAGGGGGTGATGGATGCGCCTATTGACAGATTTGCACTTGGTGAGATGGAGGGGTTGGCTGCAGAGAAGAGGGAGAGGGAGGAAAAGAAGGCCAAGAAAGCTATGGAGGAAGAGGAACCTCAGGAGGATGCAAGGGACGACGATGGGAATCTGTTGATACCTGATGTGCATCTTTCCCACTATTCTCTTTCATGCATACGAACACACATGCGAAAACAAACCACCACCTCGACGATGATATCTAATTTTGAGTTTAATACTGTATCTTCAACAGGTAGAGTTGACTTGTGATCTTCTGCCACTGGCCTCAGTTGGATTTGTTCGTGCTCCCAAACCTAAATATGCCCAGTTAAAGCAGCAGGCATGGCATAAAGATAAATTCTATTGTTTATTTCTGTAGGATGTATCTCTTGGTGACACTTTTCTTGGCATCATTGAAGAAATTGATGACTACACAAAAGCTCTTCTCTTACAGTTACCATATGCAAGAAAAGGCTATGTGGCTAAAGAAGAAGTAACTTCCATTAAGGAATTCTTTTAACTCATCATTTTAAAAAAGTTTCCAAAGGCGCTCACACAGATTCTTAAAAAGAACCCTGAGGTTTGTACTTTTAAAAAATCATAAGATTATGCATATTGAAGAAAGTGAAGATGGTACATTTGCATGACTATTTTTCAATTGGGCAATATGTAACCTGTTCAGCCTGTGGAGGTCAGATGTCACCCAAAGGGTGGCCCATGTCGTTAAAGTTCTCCTATCTCATCACTGCCTTTTGTTTAAAAAACTATTCACAGCCCCTTGAAAGTTAATACGAGATTGAATGTTTCCAACTTGAAAAAAGGCGTGGTGAGTAGCCACAACACCTCCATTGTGTTTGTTATAAACATTTTTTAGACTATATATGGTGCAGTTCAACACTCGAGTGCCGCGAGTGCAGTAATAGAAATCAAAGAAGGCCTGACTGGGGTTTTACCTGCCTCTCCTACAATTGTATTCCTTCTGTAACTTCCCAGCCTTCTTCACTGTTTTAACTAAGACAACAGCCTCTCAAAGTTGGGCAAGTAGGATACTTCTATGTAAAATCTATTGGAAAGGATTGCACAAAGGATATGGTCTTGTCCATTGACCCATCTCTTGTAGTCTATGGCACTGTACGAAACACACTTTAGTCCCACTTGATTCTCATTGAATTAGTACAGTGACATAGATCTAAACAGTACTGTTGCTGGTATGCGTGTTAGTGCATCTGTAGTCAAATCCTCTGAGAGGGGCCTTCATGTTACTTATTGTGGTATGTTTGGTGTTGTACTAAAGTCACACATGCCTCCCCAAATGCAGAAAAAAAATGAGGTATCATACGTCCTTAGGCTATTGTTAAAATTGTGCCAGCTATCTCTACGTGTTATCTATTCTGGTGCAAAATCCTCTCAAGTACACTTCTCACCACTGGAGCATATAGTGAAGCTTCGATTATACGTTTTTCCCGCAACAGTGCAACCAGGCAGCAGGTCGAACCTTTTGTTGCATGTATTTCCAACACCCTCTTTTAGGTTCCCAGAAATTCCACAAGCCCCAGCAGCACTTACTGACGCACAACCTGCGATTGTATCTTCAACTATTTCTCCAGTCTTGGTTAAAAAGAATACCGATGCCCAAGTTGCAGAGTTTATTAAAGGCTACGGTGCTGTTGTTAGCAGCCGGGGAGATTGGTGCACTGTTGTTCAAGCCCACCATGACTACCTGGAAATATCCCTCCCGGCTGCAAAGAAGAAAGCTGTTGCACCACGTGCCCAAACTCTTCGAGGTATCGTACCTCGTCGCTTCACTGACTTAAAGCCTGGAACTGACCTGTCCTCACGTTTTGGGTTAGCTTCTATGCCTCATTTTTCTTCTCACCACAAAGCAGGGAGTGCAAAAAGGTGCAAGGAAGAGTTCGAGAGCTTAGTTTCATCGATGGGAGGGCTGAAGTATCAATAGCCGCACGAGACCTTGCTCCGGACTTCATACATCAAAGAAATGTACCTCCTGGTACGAATGTTGTTGGAACAGTACAGAAAGTAGATAATCAAGGAATTTGGATGAAAATTGGAAATTCTTTGAATGGTGCCCCATCTCATTAAGTTATATCATAAGCAAACACTTCCTAGTGATTTGTAAACATCTGCACTGGCCTCCCGAGTTACCTGCACCCTCTAAGTCACTAGGAGGGATGACAGTTGGAGCTAGGGTATGCTGAATTTTTTACAACATAAACTAGAGTTTGCTGAAGAATTGCAGATCTGGGCGCACCACCTAAACTGCATTATTGCCACCTGCAAGAAGGAACTTATCTCAAGTCCGCATCAAGTGCCCCAGCGGTAAAAAGGGGAAGGGGAAAAGGAGTAAGCCAACCAATCAACAAAACAGATTCTCGGATTTGCACCCAGGGATGGTCCAACATGGAATTGTTACCTCTGCATCAGTAATTTTCCAATTTGCATCTAAAATTGGCTTTTCCTACAAGTAATCAACCAAATACAGTCCTCCTTTACCAAAGTTCATCTGTTCCAAGATATAGTTGGATTTGCTCCCCCTCCTCTCGGTGTGGATAATAAAGCTGTAATGAAAATAATCTTACACTTCTCAAGAAGGGCAACTCTCTGTGGGCACTGTAGTTGAATGTATCGTTCAATCAGTGGATACTGGAAAGTTAGAATTGCAACTTGTATGTCCTCTGTTTTACCGTTGTCCAAATAATGACGATTCCTTAGAAGCAATCTGATGTACCAAATAAAAAGACAGAATCCAGAGCCTCTAAGTCCAAAGTTACACATAACCAAACCGAACTGGCATTGCCAACACAAGAGGAAAGTACACACACAAAGGTAAAGAAAGCCCCTGCAGCCACAAAGCGGATTACAGAGAAATCCGCTGTGGCTAAGGTGGAAACTACAACCTCCAATATGAAAAAGGAGTCTGCACCAGGCCAAACGAAAAGTTCCAAGACGAAATCTCTCACAACCAAGAAGGTCTCTTTTGTTAATAAAAAGGTTCCAATCATTGCCTCAAAGGATCGGACTGTAATCACCCAACCCGGATCCGTTAAAAGAAGAAAACTGCAAGTCACTCATGTTCCAACCCAACAAGTTGAAAAGGAGGCAATATCAATAACCGCAACACCCACAGAGCACGAAGTGCCAGTAGGCACAGCTGAGATATCAATCACAGTGGATAGTACAAAACCCTCATCACCGATAAAAACACCCATAAAACCTCATCCACCACTAAAAGAACAAACACAAGAGCCACAACTTCAACGAGAACAAAGACAAGCACAATCAAAACTAAATGAAGAGCAACACCAAGAACATATACAAGAACAACCACAAGAACAAGTACCAACACAACCGGAGGAGCAAAGACCTCTACAACCTAATAATCCCGATGAAGGTGAAGCACAACAGAATCAAGCACAAGAAACAGAACAACAAAACAATGCGCAACCACAACAAGAACAAAAACAGCAGCATGACCAAGAACAGGAACACAACATAGAACAAGAACACAGCCTAGTTTTCGAAGAACCCCAAGAAGAAACCAAAGCCAAAGAAAAAGAAGAGCAAGAGGAGAGCCAAGAACTGAAAGATCAAGAACCAAACGAGGAGTCCCCTACCACGCCAACCACTGACACTAGCCCGGCGGTAGACCTGCATCAGAAAGAATCAGAAGCCAAACAAAATGTGGTGGAAAATATCCCGGAATCCAATCCCACACTTCGAGATGCCACAATGACTGCTGCACCTGGGCAAATAGAGCGGGGAGAGGACCAGGAAGAGCAATGGGAAAAAGAAGTTGGTCAGCAGCAACAGAAAATGGAAGAATTGGAATTGGGGAAAGTGAGAGAACAAAGACAACAAGAGCAACAAAACCTGGAGTTGGAGCAGCCTAGGGAAGAACAGTCACAAGATTCCACAGCACAAGTTGGTACATCACCAAATGCGATGACCCTACAGCAAGGAGAGGAGCAAAACAACAAAGAACTCGTTCTTGTTCCCTCCAGCGCACGAGAAGATGAGTGTAACCAAGAGTTGGAACGAAATCAAGATCAAGAACAACAGAGAGAAAAGGGACTGAACCAAGAACAAGAGATACAGATGGAACAAACAAGCGAACAGGAGCCGGAGCCACAACAATATCAAGAACTGGAGCAGCAGAAAGTGAAGGAACATGAAGGAAAAGAGCAAGAGCATGGGGAAGGAAAGGCCCCCGACAAAGAGCCAGAGCCTCGGGGAGAACAACCTGAAAACCAACAAAAAAGTGAAGAACCTGTGAGAGTGTTGGAAACAATGGAACGGGAGCAGGAGAAAGAGCCGCCTACTCAGCAGGGAGTGGTTGTGTCAGCACCAGTCACAAGACAAGAGCCAGACCCAGAAATGGTAACTATTTCCGAAGTAAGTGAACAAGCCGTGGAGCAAGCCGACAAACAATCTCAAGACGCAGGCAACAATCAAGAGCAAGTACCAGAACAAGAACAAGAACAAGATCAGGAGAATGAGCCAGTGACACAACCAGCACCCACGTCAACAACGGAGCGAGAAAGAGTCCCCTCCCAGGAGCTGGAGATGGCAGCACCAACAGAGGAGCAAGAACAAGCCCCGGAACTGGAAAGAGACCCAACATTAGAAGCAGTGAGAATTGAGGAGAACCAGGATCAATACCAAAGCGCAGCATTCTCAGAGCCAGAACAACCCACAGACTCACAGCAGCCGCAGCAACAAGCCCAGGACACACAACCACCCCTGGAGCCTGCTGCCGATGCCGATGCGGGGGCTGTGGCACCACCAACAACACAAAGTGATCAGGAAGAAAAAGAATTACCTGATGCTACAACTCCTCCATCAAGCACAGCTTCATCAGTACTGGGATGTGTTAACCTCTAGGCTACTTTGGCACAACAACTGTCTTGTTAATACAACCTCCTTAGCCCTTTTGTTATGGCATTGAAAAACGAATTGCGGAATTCAAAAATTTAAATTTCAAAATTTGTTTTACCAAGAACACTTATGAACGAGTACAGTGCAGTCCCTTGGTGTGAGGTGCGCAATAAAGCTCCAGAAGCAGAAGTCCAATGTTGGGCTGTGGGATCACTAGCAATTTGGGCATGGGCACATCTAGGTGTCTTTGTTATTTCCTCCCTGCATTGGGTCCCTTGATGTTCGAATATTTCCTTAAGGGTTCATGGGAAAGATTGTATGTCTGAAGTTCTAAAGAACAAACAAACCCTTTCTTTCTTGATAAGGCATTCCTTTGTGCTGAAATGGCAGATTTCTTGGTTAGTACACCGCAAGAATAATCGACTCTTTCAAGGGCAATTAGTCTCTAAAATTTTAATCATGAACCTACCGCAAGGACCCACAATTAGTCACTCACAGACAAAAATGTGTGGTTTAACGCCACGGCGTGTCGATACGCTTGCCGCAAGCGTCTCCTCGACTGCCGACAGACACTTTTCATATGAACGAGTTTTCGGCGAAACAGAAGTTAAAGAAGCCGACAACTTGTTTCCTCACTACCACCGAAGAATTTCCACCCAATAGATGGGTGATTGTCCCTGTAAGGACAAACCACTTAAAAAACGCAAAAATCACACTGGGTGTGGTTATGGTGGTACGAGGGCAGTATTGTGGGCACAGGCTCAGTCATTGTCCCGGGGAGACTGAGCACCATTAATAGTTTCGGCGTTCAACGGCAGCAGGCTTTGATTCTCAGGCTGGATGACGGAAGGCTTTTAAGCCCGAGAAACACAAGAAATAAAACACAAAAAATCCAGGTGATAGAGTAAGTAAACGGCAGCCGGTATGTCGTCTACAACAACGAAGCCAAAGCACGTCAGGTTGTCGCG
Organism: Pelomyxa schiedti; assembly: GCA_020536535.1. NCBI lineage: Eukaryota > Evosea > Pelobiontida > Pelomyxidae > Pelomyxa > Pelomyxa schiedti. The sequence continues at coordinate 74,011 of JAHLWZ010000206.1, read as the reverse complement.
TTTTTTCCCCTTCAGAAACGCTTACGCTTAATTTTTCAGGAGACGTAACGGGAAAAGCTACCGAAAGCCAAACATCACAAATCAAATGCGTGGGCTCCGATGCCAGCGCTTCAACACGACACTGAGGCCCAAAATACAAGCCAACTGGGAGAAGTATCTCTCGGTCCCCGACAACATCCTGACCATGTGTGGCATTGAGACGGCACCTGCACTTCAAGAAGAAACTTTCTCCACGTGTTACATGCCCAAGGACGGACAGCTGAAGACACTCATTTTTCGGTCTGTCCAAAACCCTGGTGTTCCGCAGCTCGCCCTCCAGAAGGGTACTTTCTTAGAAATGTCAGGTTTTTCTCTTCTCATTCTTCATTTCTTCAACTTAAGCGAAAGTAGACACAGTCCAAGGACAACGTGGCGTACAGTTATGTTTCGTAAACATTACGAAACGTAACAACAAGACTGTGTTTGATGGGAATCTGCAGTTGCGGATTCTTGTGAAGACAGAACAAGGTTGGATTTTCACTCCGTACATCCTTGGTATCTTTCTCCCAGTATTCTTAATGGTTGGTTCTGATCAAAAGTACTAGACACAGAACCTGTCAACAAGAATTCTACACCAACTCCCCAGTGTACATGTTACTGTGATGTTTGTGTCAAGGCCTCACGTAACGGCCCGTCTATTCCTTGTCCCAATGTGAGCACCCCATTGCCGGCTTTGCAACAATCTCCACAAATATCCGCTACCCGAGCTTTTGAGGGGTACCCAGAGAGCACCGAGGGCCAGGTCCAACAAATCCCAGCTGAGACCCAAGTGGAACCCCAACATACTCAAGAACAAAGCCCTCAATCTCAGGATCATCCACTACCAGCTGACAACTTGGTAGAAAACAATCCGTTGGGTGTATATCCACCAGGAGATTACAAGCAACCTCAAGTGCATCCTCCTGTGCATCCTACCACGGTTCCGAGTCCTTACGGGGGCTCTCCAGTGACGAACGTACCGCCACCTGTTTCCCCATGGTGGGACGACATTGTTCTGTACCCGACACCACTGGAGCTGGAGTACCCCTCGGACATGGTGGAAGTACTCACTTCCGTCTCACTGTTCCCCTCAGAGGGCTTCCCGTAAATTGTAGTAGACTGTAAAATAACTTATTTTCAACCTCTTTGTGATAGTTGTTCCCAAAGTAGAGCAACCAGAAGTCGAAGGACTGACCCCGGAAAACTTGTCTCAGGGACCGATATCCAGATCTTCTTTCACCCAAAACCAAACGAGACGAAACAATAAATAATTCCTATTCCATTCAGTTGCAGGTGTTGTTAATTAATTTGAACACGAGGGGAGATGAAAGCACGAGCTCGTAAGGGGACCGCCGTCGCGCCCAAAAAGCCAAAATCGGCGCAAACAGCAACAAAAACAACCGGCAGCAAGCCCGTGGAAGTAAAACTCGAAGATCTCTCTGATGATGGTTGCGCAGATGAGACTGCCCCCACTAGGCCGCATACACAAGTCGCTGCAGAGGCGAAAATCGCCGGGAGCAAACGAGGACCTTCCGAAAAAGCAGATCTAACCAAGCCGACAACGACGCCCTCGAGCAAGACGGAAACGACTAACAAAAGGAGAAAAGTAACCCACCTTTTGAAATTGACAAATGCGAGGGTTGGTTTTTCTAACGCTTTAGCAAGGTCGTATCAAAGAAAGAAACGGCTACTAAACACATACACCCTCTGGAAATAAAGCAAGAGGAGCCACTGCCAACACCACAAACTACAAACACGCAAATTCCATTGAAATCCACGGCACTCAAAAAAACATCTACACCAGATGCCAAACCAAAGGAAAAAAGTGCTGCCACACCTAAGACGGCATCAAGCACACCCAAGCCAAAAATTAAGGACGAACCGGAAAGTGACTCTGTAGACCCAGTGGAAGAACGGCGGTCGGAAGAAGCTAACCCCACCCCAACTGTCATTTCTTCTGTTGGTTTCGAATGGGGCACACAGCCCAGGTAACTCAATTTCATAGCTTCTTGATTAACCTCAGTTTTCTTTCCTGCAGTCAACCTTTGACTAGAGCTACAACTGTATCTGCACCCACATCCGTACCTCAATCAAAACCCACTCCTGCCAAGAACCCGGCTCGACAGTCCCAACCTCGTCAACAAACACCTCCAAAACCCGCGAAAGTAGACAAACTTATGATTTCTCTGAAGAAGAAAGAGGCAAAACTAGCACGAGAAAAACATGAGGAGGATGTTTCTAGGGTATCTCCCTTTTTTTTGTGAAACTGCATCCTCATTTTATACAGCGTGAAATTGAATTAGCAAATCAAAAAGCTCCTGAGACTGCAGCAGGTATGGGTAATAGTGATGCTGTAGCTTACATACAACTCCAGATTTTGATCGTGTTCTGCTTGGCTCTCCTTCCAGTTCCTTTATATGGATCAAGTACATGGCCTTTTGGGTGAGTTCGTCATTTCTGTAGTTGCGTGCTTAAAGGTTGTAGGTTTCTATGGGAGAAATTGATAAAGCAAGGACTGTTGCCAGGCGTGCACTGAAGGTTTCTTTCTTTAAGCGAGATGGGATGGGGTGGGCATTGAGAGATTCACCAACATCCCCCTAGAGAATTATGGTAACAGAGGAAAAAGAGAAGTACAATGTTTGGATAGCATGGATTAACCTGGAGGTGAAGTACGGCACACCTCTCACACTAGAAAATGTACGTTCAGTTTGTGCCTATATTAGTATTCACCGGGAGAACCTGCATTCAGGTGGTCACTCAAGCAGCTCAAGAAAGCAATGGCAAACTGATATATCAACAGCTTGCTTTCATACAAGAACACTCAGGGCACACGGATTTGGCTGAAGAAGCGTATAAAAAGCTTATAACAAAATATTCACAGTGTGGGAAAGTATGGGTGAAGTATGGCACGTTCCTTCTAAAAAACGGCTCACACGTTCAGCAGCAGCAACTTCTAACAAAAGCGTTAAATACTCTACCAAAAAAAAAGCGTGTGTACCTTTCCTTCACCGTACCTTTTTGTTGTCTCATGTGCACAACAGATTTAAAGGTAATAGAAAAATTTGCTATAATGGAATTCAAATATGGAAGCCCTGAGAGAGGTTTATTTCGCCACTCTTCAAGAAGGAACTTACACCCATAACAACAGGTCGGACTATTTTCGAGGGAATCATAAGTAATTACCCCAGGCGAATTGATGTGTGGTCAGTCTATATTGACATGGAGAAAATGAAAGGGACACCCGCAACAATCAGGTACATTTGGCTTTGACATTTCATCATCTCACATTTTCCCACCACACAAAACAAATAGAAACTTATTTGAGAGAGCAATTATGCTGAAGCTTTCTCCTTTTAAGATGAAGTTCTTCTTCAAGAAGTATCTCGAGTACGAGAAAGTGAATGGCACACCTGAAACCATACAGAAAGTGAAGGATGCCGCCATTGCTTTTGTGAGAAGCAAAATGCTTGTTGCTCCATGAGGGAAACAAAAAAAAGATGAAGGAATTTGGCTCGTTTTACTCTTGATTTTTACAGGTGTTTTTGTAGTAGTCTTTCGATAGTGGGGTTTCCGCGGCCTGTTTTTTTAATTTCATCTGCTTTGCGGTCCAGAACCTCACCGATTATTTTGCTTCTGAGTTTGTCCCGCCTCTCCTTTGCTAGTTGCAGCTTTTTCTTTTTGGCCTTTTGGATTTTCGTCACAGCCTCCTGTGAAAGAAGTTTAGAGGGAAGCTACCAAGAAAAAGTTTAGGCTATGTGCCTGTTTGACTGCTTTTGCTTTGGCTTTGTTGTCGTGAGTTTGATTGACGTTCTCAATGATGTTCATCGTGACATCTGTCTAGTATGCAAATATTACTTCTTCTGCCAAGCAAAAGGAAAAGAGAAGTAACATCGACTCTCTTTCTTTGATCAAATTATAACTCGCGAGAAGGAGTTCGAGCAATGCATGAACTTATTGCGCTATTTCCTATATATTACAAATAGTGGATATCGAACTACACGAATGCCTACAGGTAAGTCAAATCCCTTCGAGTACTTTGGGCGTTCCTTCCCCTTGGGTGCGCCATCAGAATCATCAGCAGCCTTAGGGCCTGCTTCTCCGCCCTCCTCAGGAACAACCTCGAAGTCTCCCCTCTTGCCGCTTCGTGCCGGCTGTGCTGACGGTTGATTTTTCGCTGCGGGGCCTGGAGCTGCTGGTGCTGCCGCTGCCGGTGCAGCGCGAGCCGTGGGCTTGGTGGAGCTCAAGGCGGGGCGAAGCGCCTTTGTCTGGTCGTCTTGGTGAGCCTTGAGGGCGGCCTTGGTTTTGCTGCCTTTGGGCTTCATTGGGATGTACTTTGTGGGCTTCGTGGCTGCGGCGACTGCGGCGGCCTTCGTCTTCGCCAGCCTGGTCTCCGCTTTCGCCTCGCCGCCGCCCTGGTGCTCGGACTTGTGGGACGCGGGCTCGCTGTCGGCCCCTCTCGCCGCAGGTTTCGCCTGCTCTCGGTCGTCGTAGTACGCGCGCTTGGCTGCCTTTTTGGGGTTTTTGATGACGCCCATGCTCTTGAGCTTGTGCAGGTGCTGCCGCTTCCTCCTCTGGCGGTCGCGCTGGTGCAGTTGCATCGCGGTCGGCGCTTCGCTTTTCGTCGGGCGCCTCGGCTGCTGCGCGTCGTCGCCCGCGGCGGGCGACTTTCTCTTGGCGCCCGGCGACGACGGCGATTTCTTGCCGACGGAGCGCTTCGTTTCCGCCAATTCGGTGAGCAGCTGCTTCTTGGACTGCTTCTTGCCCCTCCCAGGCATCCCGTTAGACTGCGCCGCTGGTCTCCCCATCCGCCTCTTTCTCTCAACAGATTTATTAGCCGGAACGCAACTGCAGACTTCACAAAAACTTTGATCAAAATTTGTCGTTTCGGCTCCAGAGGGGGTGGTCTGTTGCCTTGTGTCACATTGCTGATGTACCGACCAACAACCGTTCTTGCTTCCAGTGACGGCCCTCACGACGCAGGTGTTCTGTGTGGTGTATGCCTTGGCGAGTACTGTGACCCGGTGTACCTGTCATGCGGCCACACAGTCTGCCGCAGATGCGCTTGCGAAACTCTCGTGGCCGATTCCGTGCTCTCGTCCTTGGGCCTGACCGCCGCGGGGCGGCAGGTCCCACCTTCGTCGAAGCCGGCATTGGCACGTGGGGCCTCAGTGGAAGGTGGCCCACGTACGGCGTTGCCTGCGCACACACAAACGTCGTCGTCACCCACTGCGAGCACGGAGGCACATCTACGATGTGAGTGCGTGTCTCCTTTGGCAACTGGTTTGTTATCTGCATACATCATTTGTTGCCATACTAATAAGTTGCTGCACGTCTGACCAAAAAAGAAAAAAAAAAAAAAAAAGTTGAGGTGAGGTGCCCGCTTCGGTGCTCAATTACAACCAAGACAACAATTGGAGGTGAAAACTTGGAACCAAACACTGTGGCGATGGCCCTTGTGGAAAGCAGAAAAGCTACAATGGTGCATACACTAGGCTTTAAAACTTTTCTCCAATACTCAACTTGCAAACAGGTCAAATCCACACTGTGTGAGGCACAGTATTGCTGCGAGGAACCCACCAACATGACTGCAGCATCACCTGCTACATGCAAATGTGCCTCCTGCAACAACATGCTATTTTGTGGACCTTGCTTCAAGCAACACCACCAAAGAGGTTCATTCAGATCACACAAGGTTTCCTACTTTCCTCCTCTGTTCATTCTTTGATTGTTTCACTCCAACAACAAGTGTATCAGGCAACTGAAATTGCTCAATGGACAATGAAGCAACCAATGACATGCCCCCACCATGAGAACAAGGAACGAGACTTGCTGTGCTCGTGTGGTGTAGCCATCTGCTATATGTGTGAAAAAGCAAAGGCACACACTGGCCACACAAGTGTGCCACTGGCTGATTGCATTCCACAGAAGGTCTTGGATTTGCAAGGTATGCTGCTTTTATTCTCAAGTCATTCAAGAGCTGAGTGTAATAATTGGGTCCAAAAAAAGGGTTCACTAAGGAGTTGAATGACATCACTGAGAAAGAATGCGAGGCCTCTTCAAAAATTGGCACAGAGAAACTACTGGTGTCAAAGGTTCCTCTGAGAGTCTATTTATTCCTTCTCACATGGGAAAGCACAGACGATTACCGAGAGCTACATGGCAATTCTGGCTAATTTGCAAGTAATTCAAATTGCAGTGGAGAACAGGTGCAAGGAGATCAATGAAAGAGCGCAGTCCCTCTCAGATTTCATGAGTATGTTCCTAGTGTCAATAATAAGCCACACTAAAAAATACTCTTTCCATTCGCAGCACACAATCTTGATGTGCAATTCAACTCACTGGAGACCGTGATGAAAAGCCACCAAGTATTGATTTCAAAAGCGAACGAAGTTGTCCAACAAGCCAATGCTCTGGAGGTTCTGCAAGCCCACTCTACTCTCTCTTCCTTGCTCTCTGAGAAGGAATCATTTTTGGTACTTCGGCTTAAAATTTAAGGTTCAAATACTGACAATGTCAACAGGACAAACATAGGCTTGAACCATGTGAACAAGCCAAAACAGTCACATGTATATTGACCCCACCTGAAGAACTGACCAATATTATTGAGAGTTATGGAACACTGAACAAAGGAAGGCTGCCAAACCCACCAAGTGGAGGGAGGGCACCAATGTGCAAGAGGACAACAGATACAATCATTGTGGTGCAGTGGGAGCCACCATCACCTCATGAGGAACAGGCTCAGTTTGAGCAAGTGGTGGGTTACAATGTATTGGTCTCCTCACATCTTACTGCTGCTGCAGCTTCTTCAATATTAAGGCCTCCATCCTCATCAACAGCAACACCCATAACAAGTGGAGGATCCAAGGGTGTGAGGAAGCCTCCTCAGGATACAATGCTTGAAGTGAAAGGCTTTGAGATAACAAAGTGCGAGGTGGCTGTGGAACCAAAGGAGGCTGTTTCAGTTGCCGTTCGTGCTGTGAGCCTCGTTGGATCATCTGTTCCAACACCGAGAACTGTTGTGCCGGCTTTGCCGAGAGTGAGGGAGGTTGAGATATTTGTGTGGGGAGCAGCGGGCGGTGCAAATCAGGGAAGCATAATGGCCGGGGGCCCAGGGGGGTTCTCCACAGCCAGGCTGGTGCTGAGGCGAGGGACGCAGCTCACAATCGTGGTGGGCCAGGGCGGCGCGGGGAACCCGGACTGCCCGGACAGCATCCCCCCAGCGACCAGGAGAGCATACGGGGGAGGCGGCAGCGGCGGGTGTGGGGGAATCAAGGCCTACTGCGGCGGGGCTGGGGGAGGGGGCTGCAGCGCCGTGATGTTCGAGGGGGTGCCCCTGGTGGTGGCCGGGGGCGGCGGCGGCTCCGCCGTAGACACCAGCACCCACGGGTTCGGGGGAGGCGGCGGCGGCGAGGAAGGCGGCGCCGACGGGAACCCGCGCAAGAGGGGCACCCAGATGTGCCCAGGGGGCTGGGGCGACGGCAAGAGCAGCACCGGCGGCAAGCTCCGGGGCGGCGACGGCGTCGGCATGGCCCTGGGCGCGGCAGACTACGGCGGGGGAGGCGGCGGCGGCGGCCTGTACGGCGGCGCCGGCGGCCAGACCTGGAAGGGAGGCAGCGGCGGCAAGGGGGCCAAGGGAGACACCGGGGGCGGCGGCGGCAGCGGCTTCGTCATCCCGCCCGCTACGGCGCCCACGAGCCCCCCGTCCTCCTGCGTCGTGGCGGTGGTCAGCTCGCGCACAGTGGGCGGCGCGCACGCGACGGCGTGGAAGCAGGCCACCGCGCCGCCCGAGACCAGCAACGAGCACTACCGCGGCGGCGCGGGGGCGTGCGCGGCCCCCAAGGGCTACCACCACAGCGTGGACGGCAACCCGGGCCTCGTCGTTGTGGTGCTCAAGGGCTTTGCTGATGGGGACGACTCCACCACCCACGTGTTCGAATACACTGGCGACGACCAGTCCCTCCTCATCCCTTGATGCCTTGCAGCCAGTAGTGGAGTAACACGCGCCTAAAAATGGCACCTATCAAATAAAACTTGGTATTTTTTACTTTTTATTTTGTTTTAGTGGGAATTCGTGAATAGGCCAAAATCACATACAGCAGCAGGAGAAGGAGGGCTATAGGAACATGCAAAGGTGAACACGATGGCATTGTATTGTTGGTGTGTGAGTGTCTGTGGGGCTGTGGGTGGTGCGGGCCTTTGCATGTTAATTGGTGGTGAAAGGTGGTAGGTCAGAATTGTGCTGGATTTGCACTTGGGAATCAAAAACAGTACGGGCTTGTTAAAGGGTGAGATTATTTTTTTGGTGAAAGATGGAGGGAGTGATGAGTACCTGACTCTGATGTTGTACTTCATTGTGTGTGTCTACAACAACAAAATGAACCATCAGAATTCTTACCTAATGATTGAAGTGGTGGCTTTTATCGGGTCGAGATGAAGGAATACCTGTGTGAGGATGGAGTCATTGGTGTGCTTAATCCTCATTGCGAATCCTTGTATATTTGCCGACCCAATCCCAAAGGTCATGATGGGTTGTTGTTGCAGCTTTGTAAAGCTGGGGTGGGTAAAAACTGGATTCACCTTTTCTGGGGTAGGTAAAAAAATCATTATAAATATAACCTTTTCGAAAGTTTCTGGTCTGGACTTAACAACCGAGTCCCATAGGAATTGATCATGAGGTGTAAGTGTTGGTGTCAGTGATGACAGTTGAGGGGATGTATGGGGAATTCCCTTCAAAATTATTCGTCCTATATGTATGCATGGCTTTTCTTTTGTGGTGCTTAAGTGGAAAGTTTAGTTAATCAAGGGAACTTACTTGATGCTGATGGTATTGCACTAGCTGGTTTGGGTATTGTAATTCTCAAAGAGAATACTTGGCAAACTGTGCTCGACTGGAGGGTGAAAATATGACGCCCATTTGGCTGTATGACCTGTCCATCTTTTGCAGCTTTAAAAGAGTGAAGAAATCAAGAAATATCCGTTCCTGGAGGAGGTTCTGCACTTGGTAGCTCCCAGCTTCCAATAAATGTAAGTGCACCTAGGGTTAATCCTCCATGAAATTCGAAAGATGGGAGGTCCTCCTTGTGGTATCTTTGTGGCCTGTTAAAAAACATGTTTCCAAATGAAAAGTACCCTAGAGGATCAACAACAAGGGTGAATGACGTGACCATGGATGTGAAGGCGAGAGAAATGAGTACTTGAACGGAGTATATGCCTGCTTCACAGCTCCAGAAAAGGGCCTCTGATGCAACTGCAGGAGGCAGAAGGATAACTTCAGCAGGAGGAGAGTCAACAGCTGTTGGCTGTATACAGTTAACAGTAAAATACATTTGAATATCGTCACACCAGTGAAACCAAAAGACCTCCAAGTGGGAAGTCAGCCAAGGATATTTCATGTCCCTTCAAAATGTCATATTCTTGAGGAGCAGAGACACTCATAGACATGGATTCCACAATAAACTAGCAAAAGGATTACCAGACACCAAAAGAGAGGTTACCTTAAGAATGGGGTCCGGCTTTTTGGATTTCTCTGACTCTCTTTCCTTTTCTCTACCTTTTGATAATTGTTGGTAATGTTGCTGTTCTGTCTCGAAATAGACGTACGATTGAAGTATAGAATTCCCGAGAACAAGTGCAACTGGCGAGAGAGGTCATCATAGCAAGTCAGGCACACTTCGCAAGGTTTACCCCACAAAAATTCCACTATCTTAATAAACGGAATTAGGTGAATCACTCAAATAATAAAAAAAATCACTGGAATTAGTTTAGGAGCCATGCACTTAGTGCAAAAGAGGAAATAGCAGTAGTTGCATTGTGAATAGCGCGCAAATGTGCGAGAGAGATTGGTGTGGCATCGGTGACATTCTTTAACAAGACTCCGTGAAATTATTCCCCGTTTGATGGATTCTGTAATTTCTTATTCCAAGATTGTATCGATGGAAGAACGAACGTTCAGCTTTATCATCACGCAAGTAAATATACGAGCATGGCAGAAACTGTTGAGTGTTTAATGACAGTCCACAAATTATATTGTCCCTGCAACCGAACTTACTTTGTGGATATTGTCAGATTTTATACCTTTCAGAGGGAGGAATATTCAGTTGTAATCGTTTATATTCAAGTTCTAAACAATTTGCTAAGGTGAAAGAAAGGCTGTCAGAAAAGCCAGAAGCTGTCGATTGCAGTTGAATTTTTCTTTCTACTAGGAATGAGGAAAAAAAGAGCTGTATATACTCTTACCAATTTCAGAAAGTTGAAATGGATCCTGACTTACATTTTTGTTTAAAAAAAGAATGTAATACTACGAAAGAAAATAAAGGTACTTGATGGCATCCACACTCGCTGGTGGTGTAACAGATGACAAGTATTCAACTGCTGCGGTTATCCAGTCTGAGTCCGACGGCTATCAACTTTAAATACTTTGTAAGTTGAGATCAAACATACAATATCAGAGGTGAAAGGACCCTTTTAGTTTTGAGAAGACGGTGGACAAGGAAAGGAATTACCAGTCTTAAGTTATGTTGGTTTGTTTTAATACCAAAAATCTCAATCTAGAGGTTTCTTAGTGGGTGTAAGAAGAGAAGGGATGAGAGTAACAGTTCCAATGGTCAGGGCTAAATTTTCTGATGCGATTCCGAGCAAAGTAAGATGCACAATACGGGAAAGGAGTCTTGATGCCATTGGTTCTTTGCTAAGTGAATTTGAAATTCAAAGGAGTGATTACGAACTTGCATTTAGCACATGGTACTGGTCATAGGTATTGGACATTGTGTTGGATATTGGGAAAACAAGACGAGTTCCGGCTGCACACTGTGGTAATGCAACATCCTGCAAAGAGGTTACACTGTAACAAGTAATTTAACACTTACATGTAGCACATAATTCAAAGTGTCCATATATAAGCCCACCCTAACATTGAGGGTCTGTGGTTGCGTTCGATGGTTAGTTCCACTCATCAGATAAAGCCCAATTTCTGTGACAACACAGGGGGAATGAAGAAAAAGGTATATCTAGGAAAATATGAATTCTGCTGATATTGTGTGCTAGTTGTACATCACAAAGCTGGTCACCACTAGGACAGATCCAAATAAAGTTTGGGATTCTTTCAAAGATGTTATTATCACTGAATACAGGTGTTTCCAGCATCTAAAGTCCGTTTGAAATTGGGTATCTTGGGTGTAAAGTACTTGAGCCAGTGGCTTTATCAGCCAAGATGGACTGACAGAGACGAGCTCAATAGGGGCATTTTGAAGACTAGGAAAGTACTTGTTCCTAAAAGTGTCTCATTGGAATATGAAAAGTGAGTGATGTACTTGTTGACTCCTGTGAACATTTCATATTGAGATTGCCGAATTTGGTCATTGAACAAATTTTGGTACCGTCTCTGAACAGACTACATAGAAGAATGAGAAATGTAGGAAATAAATGTGAATCACAATCATAGCATTCATGGGGGCAGCTGCTGCATTTGGGGCATAATCCCGCATGAGCATTGAATACGCAGCTGGTGAGTTTGTATATAACATGCTGCAAACATCACCAGTCTCAACTAATATTGATGAGCTTATGTGAGATACAGAGACATACTGAACATTTCAGCAATAGGGGCAATAATACCCAGAGTTCCCAAATACTCAGTTAAAGGAGCAAGAGGCAGTTCAAAGAATCCCCACTTGGAAAGTCCTATGTAGTGTTACTTCTAACCAATGCATTTCTTGTCACCTGGCTTGATATCAAGGGAGAGAAGTCGTGCCATTTCTGCCACAACTTGCAATGTTGTAACTGTTTACTCCAGTGAGGAAGAGTGACCTTTGGCGCTTAAATATTAGATCATACAGAATGTTGCCAGATTAGTTCTATCTAAGGAATCTGCACAGTTGAATCTCAATACTCCTTTCTGAGTTGATAGAGTTTCATAAGTTGTTGTCTCCACTCCCAGCTTCCCGCTTTCAGTCACTTTAACTGTTCTATTTTTTGCCTTAGTAAACTTGTTTTTATTACAGTTATATACACAGATAGGGATCCTTCTGAGAGATCAAGCCTAGAGAGGCAATTCTTAAGGATCCCCCAGAATCCTGCAATTGTATTGTCAAGTCCAAGCGATTTCATGTTGTTATGCCAGTCATAATTTATCATGTTTATTTCAGCATTAAGAAAGTTTTTGGCATGTTTCATAGCTTGTTGGTAATGCTGCAGAATATCAGCAATCAGTTGAGGGGGGAAAAGATGTCAAAGAGCACCGCACCTCAGAAAGCATAGTTTCTTCCCGGAAGAAAGCGGCTCTCAACAGATTAATAGCATATATTGGGTGTCCATATTGGGAAAAAAGACTGGTGAAGTACAGTTCCGTGCCTTCATATGGTTGATCACACTTGACAACAATTTCAGCTTCCCCCACCTACAAGAGTGAGACTTTCAGAGGTTTTAAAACCTACATACCCCCTTTGCATTCTGATTCCACCAGAGTGGCACTGTTCCACGTCTCCAAACAAATGATGACCATTGCATTTTCTGACACAAATATTAGAGGAGCTAAAAGTGACAGTATACTTGGTCAATTTCAGTCCACATTATGAGCTCTGTCTCCATCTCATTACCAGGACCTTGCAGGCAGTTGGTCCTTCAATCTTGATATGACTGTATTTTTTACCTCCTTTCTCATTAATTCCTCTAGCAAAAAATCTTGTGCCGGGGTGCAAAGAACTCTTCCGTGTGATTAAACAAAGTTTGCCTGTGTTAGATCATTGAAAGGCAATACACAAAGTCATTTACGTACAAGCTACTTCTGGGATTGTTTTTGTGCAAACTACACCTTGCATTAGGACCACACACCAATCTCTCATTCCCAGACTCCCAAATGGTGCAGATAACCACTCGTTCCAGCACATTTCACTTCTGGGTCTTGAAAAAACATGTAATTAAGGCATGATTGCATGACAGGCTATACTCTGAGATAAGTCGTGATGAAGGAAATGGATAGGAGATATCAAATGAGTCACAGAAAAAATGAAACTCATCAACAGGGAAGCCCATAAGCAGTTCAGCATTTTTCTGTTCTAACTTACTTTATTCCCCAAAATAAATATCTGTTTAAGGAAAAGAAAGTATGTAATATGCAACAGACCAAACCTTGAGTTTTGCATGTGTGACAGTGGTATCTTTATCCACTGAGACTCAGTTATCACATTGATAGTATGTTTACCAAAGAGAGTAACAACTGGATTTGCCTATTTGAAAATAAGTATTAGTAATACCTGAGAAAATTAGAGGCGATACCTTCAGTACTACAAGCAAAAACCCTGTAGAGGCAATAACACAATATCCCACTATAGCTCGAACTTCCCTTTATGTTTGTGAAATACTTATAGACTGAGGGTGAATATACATAATATTTTTGATAGGAATTTGTTTTGTGACGGAAAGAAAATCCATGGCAGCTTCATGTGAACTGAAAATGTCAAGCTGTGGTTGCTTGTGAAATCTGAAAATTTGGGGGATTAAGGGTGGCATAAAGCAAGAGGTTTCAACATCAAAGAGCCAGTAGTTGATTCAATTTGAATGATTTGCGTGTCACTGCGAGTGCCCAGACTTGATACTATATACTTTTTTGTTTGAGTTACATATTCTTGGAAATTCGAGTTCGAGTGGACATGTGGAAGCACAACAAAAGTAAAAGGCCAACTACATACATAGTCTCCTTGCACACTCTCCACAATTGAATGATGAGTATGTTGTATTGTTTTTTTTGCATTAAAGTGCGTGACAACTGTCCTGATCTCCCCTTGTTGCTCATTGCTACTTCCAGTTCCATTCATAGTTCCATTGCTTGTGCCAGTTTCATTTGTAGTGACATTCAGAGCCCCAACACTCGCGGAACTCTGTGATTCCGGAGGCCCAACTGCATTATTAGGAACTTGTGGGAGTGCCTCAATGGCAGAAGCCTCAGCCGCCTTTCGATGAGTCGAACCGATGCCCACATGCGAGGGTGATGGCGATGGCGACGGTGACCGTGTCTCTTTCTGTGTCAGTGGTTGTGACTGTAACTGTGACTGTGAGTGTAACGGAGGAACCGGAGCAGGAGACCGCGGGTGAGCGGGGGTGAGCGCAGCCGCCACAGTGGAAACAACAGCAGGGGGAGCGAGTGGGTGGGTGGTCACCTGCTGGCCAACAACACCAATTCCCCCGCTACTACTACCAGTGGATGATGATGATGATGATGATGAGGAGGAGGAGGAGGAGGGTGAAGACGGCAGGAGGGGAGGCGGGCACGTGGGCTTGCTGCCCAAAGTCACTAGCGGCGACGGGCTGCCGGGGGATGGGGGAGACGGAGAGGCCGCTGGGCCGAGGGGCGAGGGACACGGCTGCAGCTGCAACTGCTGCTGATGCTGTTTTTGCTGCGTCGGCGGCGGCGGAGGGGGTCGGGAGGTGGTGGTGGTGGTGGTGGTGGTGGACGAGGAGGAGGCGGGCGAGGACGAGGCAGAGGAGACAGGGGAGGGGCGCAGGGGGGCGGGCGAGGGCGCTGGGGTCGTGGGTTTGGCCGACAGGGGATCCTCTCCCACCTTCACTTCCACGCTGCGCGCTGCTGGTGATGATGCCATCCCTTCAGTTCCCGATTCTACGGAAAATGGCAAACTACAGGTTCCCCTCTGTGATCGACACTGGGGCCCACCAGGGGTGATGGGGTTGCCTGTTGTCGCTGAGGAGCCTTGGTGGTTCCATTGAGGTCGATCGTTAAGGGCCCGAAGCGGGGAGAACTACGGGGATTTGATGTCCGGTGCAGCTTCCACTAAATAGGAAACGGCGTGGATTTCAGTCGAAACTAAAAAGCGGTGAAAGCACGTCGAAGGAGACATATTTCCGGGGCGCGTTGTTGTACAGAGGGACAAACAACCTGTCAAAACCATAACAACAAAACAAACCAGCACGACACACACCCACTGCACGAGACGGGGATTCCGGAATGGCGACACCTCCAGTTCCCACTATAGTCTTACCTTCGAAATCTACACCATCACCCCCGTCTTCTCCTCGGTATGGGGAATTCTTGTGCTTTTTTTTTTCCCCCACTACATGATGTGAGTGTTTGCTAACACGCTTTTTTCCATTCCCAGTCCCCCAGGTAGTGCGGAGAGTCCACTGTCGTCATCCACTTTTTTGACACCCCAGTCATCCAGAGAGCGAGCAAAAACTCTCGTGGCGACAAACGAAGCTGACAACAAGTCCAGATTTTTTACACACTCCTCTAGTGCCCCTAGAACTATTCCTACAGAGTACTTGGCTTTATCAGCAAAAATGACTCCTGAAGGTACTTTTGTGTTGCAGTCTGGCAAAAACCCACAAAGTATCTAAGAGGAACTTGATGGCATTGGAGGCTGGGCAGCAAGCCTTTCCGATAGAACAGGGTTGGCGGAGATGATGGGACGGAGAAGAAATATCATTTCAGAGCTTGGTTCCACTGAACACTCATATCTGGATCAACTAAATGCTCTGAATACTGTAAATTCTTGCACTCTTGACTGTTGAGATTTTAATGTATTTTGGTTAAGTTTAAAGACACAGTAACTCAGCAAAACCTGCTTTCAAGCGAGGAAATTGATAATATTTTCTCAGTAATAACATTTCTCAGTCAAGCTCATACAAAGTCTCTAAAATAGCTTTCATTTTGGAACTAACATTCCTGTAGATTGTACAATTCAATGCGAAAACGTATGGGCTCCTGGAGCTGTAACGCCGCCATTGGTGATATTTTCGTCAATGAAGTTAGGTTTCTGATACTCTACAGTCACTACTTCAACAAATATGTCACCTCTGTTAACACCCTTCTCTCTTGTCGAGAGAAGAATTCTGCATTCTTCAAACTTCTTTCTGTGAGTCCCTCTAACCCCAAAGGCCTTTCATTTACATTGCCCCCCTTTTGGCTTCACAGAAAACAGAATTCTCAAGTCTATTTTGTGGACTTGATATGTTCTCTTTGTTGATTGTTCCAATCCAACGCATACCTCGTTGTGTGTGGATCTCTATGCATATTGTGTTTTGACTCAGTCATAGATATCCTGCTCCTCAAGCAACTTGACGAGTCCACTCCTACAGGTGTCTCCTCACTAAAATCCATTTGTTTGCTAATAGAAAACAACAAGAACACCCAGACAAACCTTTCTTGAAGGAAGCCCTTGAGTTCACCACAAGTACAATGACTACACTCAATAAAAAAAAAGAGGAAGCTGAAGCAATGGCCGAAATCATCCAGGTGCAGAGTAAAATACCAGATCTGAAAACTGCCCTTAACTCAGACCCATCAAGAAGGTATTGAAATCCTACAAAAAACATAACATTTTGCTTAATGCTAATTGAGGCTTTAGGTTTACATCCTCCACTGATCTTTCTGTCAATGGAAATAAGAGGACAGCTTTTCTCTTCAATGACATTCTCATCGTGGCAAAAAGAACCACTGTCACTCCGGAGAAGTATGTTTTTAAAGGTCAAATGCTACTGGAGATATGTACTGTTCATGATGTAACTGGAAAGGTTCACACCAATCTAATATATCCTCATTAACAATACAAACAGACCAACCAAATTCTTCTTGCAAGTCCTGATACATCGTTGACTCTTAAATTGAAGACAGATGAGGATGCAGTCAAGTGGAAAGATCTACTTCGTGAAGGGGTCCAATATTCCAATAATAAGCTCCTCACAACAGAAGTGCACCCAACAGTGCCATATTCCCTACTAACATTCCTTTTGAATGCAAGGATAATGCTGAGGGTTCCTCTGACAGAAGGACTCATACTGATTTTGTAAAAAGACGCTTGGATATTCTCACTGGTCTTAAAAACACATCAAAACAACTGGCTGAACAAACTGAACATATTCTAAATGTACACCTTTTTTCCCCATCGGCGACTTACGGTTTTCCTTGTCTAACAGGCAATTGTCACACCCCTTCTCAAATCAACTGAAAATCCAGCAAGTAGTTTGAGCAAATCTTCAATGCAAGGTTTACTTGATGCTACACAGCAACTCTTTTCCCACTATAGCAGGTAGGTTTTCCCTCTGCACTTTGGTTTTACCAGTTGTACAGTGTTGCTGCTGGTCTTGAAAATCGCCTCGCCCAACCACTTCTTTGGAGTGACACCGCTTGTGAGATATTGAATTTGGCGGAGTTAGAAACTGTATTCAAGTCCTATGTGCAGCACCAGACTGAAGCCAATGCGGCAATTGAAGAAGCAAACAAAAATCCGGGATTTGCTTACTGGGTTTTGGTATAATGACAGCATCCCCATCCCTTTTCATCTTTACCAGGAGTTGGAAGCCGCAGAGAAAAAGAGTATCACACAAGTTTTACACAAACCCCTCTGTGTACTTTCAGAGCTAGTACCCACTCTTGAGGTGAATCAAAACTGACTAACTATTAATGTAACTCTCACCCCAGGAATTACTGTCTGTAACTCCACACAAAAATGCCGACCATGACCAACTCCCAAAAAGAATATCTGCCCTACACAAACTTGAAAAGAGTGTGACTGAACACTCTGGCCCCTGTGCAACTACATCGACTACCACACCCTCCAAAGTAAAAAAGACCCCGTCACCAAGGCGATTTTGACTAGAACAACTCTTGTTTGTAATGTGAATTCTACACAGTAATTTTGTGTAGCTTTTCAAATAAGTTTTTTTTTTTTTTTGCCCAGCCAACCCTGATTTACAAGGTCTGTGAAAATAGAGATTGTTACCACATCTTCTGGCTCTTGACATACCCTTTGAGTTTATCTAACACCACTTTCCTCATGTGACTGGTTGATGACACAGGCCTGTGGCACCTCACAGCCTCCCTCACATCCTTTGCCACCCCTCCATGTCCAGTCTCATGCACCTCTCCCAGTGATATATGATTGGTTTCTGGCATCATGGAGGTGGTTGATCTGTGCAGGAGGTTCATTGCATCACGTGTGCCTTATGAACGGCAAGTTGAAAGGGCTGACTGGCTTGGGGAGTGTCCTTTGGTGTGGCACTGTTGCCTGTCATGTACATCATTCCAAGCTGGGTGTGTGCCTCAATGCAACAAACTGAACACCACTGATTCATCTTTTTCAACTCCCTTCCCTGATGAGTCGTTCTCTGCCAGTGCAAACTGGGCACTACAGTCGCCTGTATTTGCAGCCTTCAGCAGATACTTGACAGCTGATTTGTAGTTCCGTTTCACAATGTAACCTGGTGTATGAGTCGACGTGCTGTTTGGGGAGATTCCCCGAAGGGAGAATTTGGGGAGTGCGGGATCTACAATCAACCTCAGTCTTCAGTCATCTGTTTCGCAAAAAAATGTTGTGATTGATCCCCAATCGACGTATCCAAGTTGGTTGTTCACCGAGTGGTCTTTAAAGAAAATAATTTTTTTTCTTTTGCCTGAAGTTGGAAACCAACTTCAGGCCAGACCACGTCATGGAGAGGTGTAGGTTTGGAATATGGAAGCGTGGAGTGTAGGAGCCCAGTGGAGTGGTGGGTGCGTAGGAGCAAGAGAACGAGAGAGCAAGGGGTGTCAGTGCTGAGGGAAGTGTGTGGAGGTAAAGCTTAACATTCCAGTCTGTTCGTCAGCCCTTCTGGCATCCCACAGGGTCCTGTTGTTGTTGAGTGGGGTGATAATAAAAAGGGAATGTACCTTGGTAAGAGATTGAGTAGGCAGGTCGGCCTACACATAAATAATATCTTGAGCCTTGAGAAAAAGTCAAAAAAAAAAAGAAGAGAAGCCACCAACCAGAGGAGGTCACAAAGTGCCGGAAATGCAGAAAAGGGCAGGGATAGTCTTCACATTTACCTGTCATGGTTTAGTGGGGTGAGCATGCAGAGAGAGGGGGATTTGCCTTGGTGATGACAGGCTTTCATTTCAGCAGCCAGCAAGTTGCTGCACCTGGTCTCAAGTGTGAGAAATCGAAAAAGAAAAACAGAGAAATACCTGCAGTTCTGCCTTGGATGCCACAGAAATCAAAAAAGAAAAAAAGGAGCATTAACACAAATGTACATTCATACATTCAAAATTAGAGATTGCATAGGCTAAGGAAAAAGGCACACAATGGAGTGTCTTCCCATTACTGACTTCTAGAAAACTGTTAAGTTAAGACCAAGGGATATTAGACTTGGTTACTCTTTTGTTTGATACGAATGGTTATCTCCAGATAGATATCTGTTTTATTGACAATTCTGTTTTCTTGTTAACTTCATGAGAGAAAGGAGAAATGACTCACCAATAGCTTCAAATTCATATGATTCCCCCAATACACTATCATACAGGGTAGACCAAGGTGAGCACACATCCTGGAAAACCTTTGGGAATATAGTATCACCTTGGCTGTTTAGTAGTTCCATCTTTGAACATAGCAATCGGTAGTTTGGGATGCAATATTCCTGATCACATGGCAAAAGGAGCTTTGTCGCCCAAGGGCATGGAGCTGTTATGGTGACCCCTAACTTGGTAGGGATAACATGCACTATCTTCAGCAGATTCATATAGTTACTGTGTTTTAAAACTCGGTGATAGTCTAAAGAAAACATAAGAAAACACAAAGAAAGAAAAAAGAAACCTTCCTCTGCTTTTGGTATTTCAATAAGAACACATCCATCTCACAGGATAATATTCTTGACAGGTTGATGGAAAATTTTTTCTCTCCAGAAGGGAAGAAAGTCGGAAGTAAGGTCTGCATCTCCTCACAGAGTATTCTTCACTTCATCATATCTACTGTTGGTAAAACAAGTCTCTTTGGTGGAGGAACAACCGCTGTTGCATCATTCTATAAGCATACTCTACATAATAGTCGATAGACTGCAATGTACCATTCATGTAGTCGTTGTGAATTCTACACATTATGTTAAAGTTGTAGGAAAATAAGATTACGAACTTCATGAGGAACAGTCTAGATAAGTAGCGGTAGCCACATAACACTGCTGCTACCTACGTCAGGTTGTCAGTACAAAGAGGGAGATTGCAGAGAAACCTGTTGCAACTTTCTATACTGGACTTGCTTTCCAAAAAACATATTTTCTCTAAAAAAGTAACGGAGTGTGTCTAAGACACACATGTATGACAATGTGTCATCCTTCAAATTTTCAATCAAAGGCTGCAGTGTAGGATTAAAGAGACATACCAAGCATCCCACTAAACATGGTTCAAGATTTCGGAAAAAGTAAGTACACCCTAACAGAAAAATCGGAA
This sequence comes from Pelomyxa schiedti, assembly GCA_020536535.1. Lineage (NCBI taxonomy): Eukaryota > Evosea > Pelobiontida > Pelomyxidae > Pelomyxa > Pelomyxa schiedti. The sequence goes on along the minus strand of JAHLWZ010000206.1, from coordinate 53,793 downwards.
AGTGTGTACAGTACCACCAATGTGAGATGCAACCTGGCTGACGGCATCAGTAGGCTCTTCCGCAATCACGATGTGTAAAACAGATGAATGGGAGGATGTAACCATCCTCGCCAGTGGCTCCACCTGTGGTACAACCCATGACCCTAGATCAACTATATTTTTGAACTGCAGATCAAAGTCTTTGGTTATTATCTTTGGAAGAAACAAGCCAGGTTGGTAAACATTTGGAGATATAGTCGGTTTGGGATCTATCTCTCCATTCTGCGAGGTATAAATATACTTGAGGAGAAGGGTAAGGAAAACCTCCAGAAGTGTAACAATTGCTAGCACAAGTTGAGTACCCCTGGATGCTCCTGACAAACACTGCAAACGCCACCCCTTTGGAGGAATTTCTGCAGGGCACAACTTACACCAAAACCTTGTGGGCCATGCCCTCCTATCCAAGAGCATCCAGGGGTACTCAACTTGTGCTAGCAATTGTTACACTTCTGTGCTTGTGTTGTGCTGCGCCATTTGGCTGGGGGTTCCTTGCGAACTGTTTGTGCAAGAGATATGAGCCACCCATGCAAATTTTTGTTGTCAAAAAGGAATGCCTTGAGAGTGGAGTTGCCGCAAGGCACGAAACTAAAAGCGCACTTCAGTGGCTCAGCCACAGTATTTTTGAGATTCAAAGCAGGCGCCGCATGAGGCGTGGCAATGCTGTGGCCATTCATCGTACCCGATCTAGATCTTGTGGAAAGTTCCTGATGATGGTTCACAAGGAACCCCCAGCCAAATGGCGCAGCACAACACAAGCACAGTTGCTGACAAACACTGCAAACGCCACCCTTTATCACCTCAACCTTTGCAACAAGGCCGTTGGACCCAAGTGCTTCAAACATGTCCGCAACTTGAATGTCAACTACAAGTGAGTAAGTTTTAGTTCTTTAACACTATGAAGAACAGCACACCTGGTATATACAGTGGTAGGTGTGCTGGCGCTCCTGTGGATGCAAGAATAGTAAGTTTTCGCGTTTGAAGTTTTGAAACTATTTACCTGCCATACGAATTGCTAGAAAACGTAGATCTAATTTGTGTGTTTCCCTTGCCACCCCATCTTTGCACCACCTAAGTACCCTTAACCCAGCTAATTTGTCTATTGACGCATCATCCAGAGTCACAAAAGGAAGCCAATACTGCTGCATATCTAAATTGTTGGTTGACAGATATTCTTTGTGCAAAAACCCCCATACCTGGAAGAGCTGACCACCAAATATTTGTATTAGGAGCACCGAGCAAGGTTTTGTGAGCTCAATCAGAATGGTTTCTTCAAAGGTGAAGCCCCATGTAGCAGGCTTCATCCCGCATACTGATAGAAATTCTGGCACCATGTACTGAAGATCATCACGATTGATCTGCCTCTGAAGCCATGGATAGGGAGGAGTCACTTCAACCACCGACTCCAGTGGCACGACTTTCATTATTCCCAAACAGTTTAGTTCGGAAGCGTTCTTCATGATTTTGTTGTAATCTGGTGTTATAAATCAGACTATTGCAAGAGGCACAACACAAACCAGATGTCGTATTTGGTACTCTGATTTTCAAAACTCCATACTCAATACAAACCATTTTTTGTCTCCGTGGGGAAAAAAGTATCTTTCTCCAGTTTGCAAGGAACTTGCTGAGTTGCGAGGAAAAAGACCTTGCCTTCAACCTGCCCAAATATTTAAGAGGTAAAATATACAGTGTGTATGTAAAAAGAAATTGGTTACTTCTTCTGAAGCACCAGCTGGGCCTTTTTTACATAATCTTCAATACAAGTAAACTGCCCTTTAACACAATCTTCATATATACTACAGTGCATTAGATGAACTCCAAGAAAGGGAAAAAGGCCGAACTATTGTAAAAATGAAACTGTAAGGATTTGCGGCCCTGTCAACTGTCTTGACGCCATAAGAAATTAGACGATAACTGACCAAAACGGGCCGGTGGCACTGGAGATCACCACAGTGTCTAAGTACAGATGGATCTAGGCCAGAAACAAAGACTGTGACATCGTCTGTTCTGTCCCTTAGGAACCTGGCAGAAGGTGAAAAAAAGTAAAGAATAAATAGTGGTGACAACAAGGAAACAAAAAACTTACTGCCACACTTTGGATAAGTTTGGAGAGTACTTATATTGGATGAGACTAACTCAAATAAAAAACGGTAGGCAATAACTAACCTTCACGCCAGTTACGTGCAAAAGGAACTTTTCCTTGGATGATTTGTTTGCAGCTTTACTTTTCTTCTTGTTAAAAAGCTTCAGACGTGATTCATCTATAACGCAGTTATTTAGGTAAGAAAGTTCCACGACTTGCCTGTCAGATGTTTTACTAATGTGTCAAATTTAATTGTGAAATAGCAAGCATTGGATTTTTCTGCAACTTCTTGCACAGAGTTCAACTGTGCATCTTTCCCCCACACGCCATGGATGATCTTAGGGATAGGTGGGCGTGACATCTCAGCAACAAGTTGCTCTATATCCGGCAGAATAAAACTTCCAGGGTCCGCCATAGGATTAGCTTGGCCCAGGGGGTGCTCTCCTTCGGCACATACAAAATGCTTCCATGTGGCAGTCTGGATTGTCTTTTTCTCATTCTTGGGTATAAAGTACTTTGGTCGTTGCTCTTGATAGCCAGTTGGACTCTGTGATTTGTTTCGAACCTCTGATGGCACAGAATATTCCTGAACAAGAAGAGATAAATAGGAAACTCGAATTTAAGGATTCAACACACTTGGATTAAGTGCATCAAGGCAAGTATTACTTGAATTATGGGGGTTCGATCTGGGTGCAGGTAGTACTGTGAATCTTCCGCCCATAAGTTTTTAAGGATGAGTTTATCGTCGTTGAAAAAGTTGCTGAGAACAGGGTCTGTGTTCTCCCCTACGAGCTCCCTTGCCCTCGCCACTTTCGCAGTTACCGTAGCAGGATATACTGCGAGGGCCGTCTTATATAACCAAACACGCTGAGTTTCGTGCGCCTTGAGCGTGCGCTCCAGTCTAGTTTCGTCGCTCAGTACCCCCCAGTACGCACGGCGCAGAATCCGAACGAGCTCGCTGCGCTCGTCCAAGACGGAAGGCACGTCCCCCGGCTAGCCCCTCGACTTTTTCGATGAAATGCAATTTATCTGGTATTCGAAGTTGTTGGTTACCATTGGAGAAACAAGTGCCTCTGGACCAGAGTTGGGAAAGACAACAAGTTGGGATCCTCTGTGTACAGTGCCCAGACTGAGAGAATTTCCTTGTCCATGACTAGGGGTAAGTAAAGGTCTGTGTTTTTGATGGCGACATTGTTGAAGATCGTGCTGTTGGGTGACAGCGGGTAGGTTGGCTGTTATCCCATAATGTTGCTGCGCCTGTGAATATATGTCTTCTTTATGCACAAAATTCACATTTCTTTCTCGCTGACAGTGTTGGCAAATCGTGTTTGATTCAAAGGTTTGTCGTTGGCTTTTTTTTCTTTTTTTCTCCCACTCATACTTATAAGATACGTAAACAAGAGATTCAGTGCACAATATAAAACTACCCTTGGTGCTGATTTCCTCACAAAAGTATTTGATACATATACAATACTTCATTTACCTTTTCAAAGGATGTCATTGTCAAGAATAAGCCGTTTGCACTTCAAGTATTCCGTTTCGCTTCAGCAAAACTGAACTAATTAACTTGTTCAGGTATGGGACACGGCTGGACAAGAAAGGTTCCAGAGCTTGAGTGTTCCTTTCTACAGAGGTAACTCTCCCAATGAATTGGACTTTTCCTGACACTAAGGCAGGTTCGGATTGTTGTGTTCTCGTTTTTGACGTGACACAACCCAAGACCTTTGAACACCTTGAATGTTGGTACGAAGAGTTTCTCATGCAAGTGTCACCCAGAAACCCTGAGGAATTCCCGTTTGTTGTATTTGGAAACAAGACTGATTTGGAGGGGAGACAAGTGCGTATTATTTCTAGTGCACCCCAATCCTAACGCAACTCGAAATACATAGGTCTCTGCAGCAACAGCCCAATCCTGGTGCAAATCAAAAGGAAGAATACAGTATTTTGAGGTAAAACACACCACCAACCATGTCCGATTTCTTACCAAACCCAAAGACAAGTGCACTCAGTGGAGATAATGTTGAAACTGCCTTTGAAACCCTGATATCTGCAGTAACAGAAACAGACCCCAAAGAGGAAGAAGCGTGCACTCTCCAAACCCCTTTTTTTTCTTTTTCCAAGACCAATTTTCCACAGATTTGAGCCCCCAATCTCCCTTGCAGCTCCTCCACCAACCAAGTCCTGCTGTTGATTTTCTTAGTCTTTTGTTGTATAAATTCCTGTTTTAAAGAAAATTTTCCAACAAAAAAAAGCCAAACAGTTTTTTCAGTCTTCTGGTTTTGGGATACAGCTTGGTGTTGCCCAAATTCCACTCTTGTAGATGGGGGGAAAGAAAATGTTCTGGGTTGCATCCTGTTAGTGTTTACTGCCTTTGTTCATCAGGGTTTCCAATTGAGAGATGTACTGCTTTGCTGCTTTCAACTGTGTCATTATGGAGGCCTTGTCTGAGGGTGAGATTGTGGTGCACTGGCCCACTTGTTCCACAGACTCACATAGGCTGTCACATGCCACCTGGAGTGATTCTGAGATGCCTTCGAGCCCACTGGTACCATCATTAGCAGCCCAGATCAGGTGGATAGGGGGCGGAACTCCAGGTGATTTCTGCAATAGCCCTTGGTGTGCTGCTAATGTGTCCTGCACTGAGGATGTAGTGGGGTGTGGTTTGCGTTGCAGGAATTGCTCAAAAAGTGGCTGTATGTGCTTGGGTACTGCTGCCTGGATATTTGTGGGTGGCCCAGTGAGTGCATACTTGGAGAACCAATTCATTGCCTCAAAAGCACTGAGCCAGTAGTTTTGATTGTGCTGCTGTGCATCACACTGTAAAAGCAGAGATTGAAACAGGCCAGAGACACAATCATTGATTGAAGAAATCTGCTCGGTGGATGCCTTGGCAATCCCAGTGCACACAGATGAAAATTGGGCTGCAGAATTTCTAGTGACAAGTGGAAGCTTGTTCAAATGTCTGGAGACTGCAATAAGAGTTTTTTCTATATTTGCCGGGGTTGAGAACTCCACTGAGTAAGTGGCAATTTCTAGTGCCAATGGAAATCTGGTTATATGTGAGAGAAGTGCAGTGCACCTACGCTGCAAACAGGTTGGTTTCAGAGAGTTTTTCGTTGGACAATACTTCCATTGCAAGACTTGAGGCATCTCGTAGTTTGGAACTGAGAAGATATTTGAGAAACCAAAGAAAAAAAAAACAGGGTGAAATACCTGGAAGTCTGTGTATGAAGATCGCGATATCGAACGAGCCCACACACAACCTGCATCATTGCATGCTATTGCAAAGCTCAGTTAACTAAAGAATTGTCAGAAATAACCAACCATTACAGCAAGTTTTCCAGGGTCAGTTTCCCTGGTGCCTGCAAGTTTACGAGTTGCCGCTAAAGTGCAACTTAATATTCCACTCAAGCCAGAGCGGATGGAAGTGCTGCCTGTCGATAATTCAGCAAGAGAGACTGAAGACAGAATCAGAACTGTAGAATTATCAAATTGCCGGACGCCAACAGATGGGTTATAATTGACCAGTTCTCGAAAAAGAAGCTCCTTTTTGATTTTGAGATTAAGCTCACTCTCTGATAACATGTTACTTCACAAATTTTATATTGACCTTGAGATTTGCAGACAAAAGAGGCACAAGAAAGTTAAGCAAACTGGTAAACGGACGGCTGTATTGACTTGGGTAATAGTGGGTGGAATTTGTTGACTTCAACTAGGGAAGATGTAAGATTTTTTTTTTTTTTTGAGTTAAAGATCTAAAAAAGTACCATGCTAATAATAGTACGAAGTTCTCTTTCCCGGAAAGATGTGTTTGTAACTGTCTTGAATAGTGTACAATATACAAGCACTCCAAGATTTGACACAAGAAAATGATAGTGTAATATCATTCTCCAGAGTGCGCAACAGGCGGAATTCCAAAAACGTTTTCTGCAGTGAATTGAGTTTCCCCACGTTTTTTATCTTCCCTACATTTCAATATAAAACAGCCTGTGAAAGAATACAACCAAATCCCAAAAAGAGATTGGGTCCAGCAAAAGGTTCGAGTTCAAGTGTATCGCACATTGGCATATCCAACCCACTGGTTCTCCAATATGCGTGTGCCACTTGTCATCTGATATTTGTTGGTTTAAATCATCTTGCCTATAAACCACACATGTCTTTATGGAAAGAGATATTACTGGCAGGAGGGTCATAAGTGCACGTAATTTCACAGAGGCCTCTGTTTCTTCTGTGCAGTTGGGTGCGAAGAACCTTGTACAAGTTAGAGACGATCTCACATATTTACCTTACTTTAGGAACATCATTTTTCCATCTGGCTCGAGTGATTCAAATGTCAGCTCCACAATGGAGTCAAACATGTCTAGGGGAAATTGATTACAATACAAAAAACCCATTGAGATATTGCCTGTAGCTTTTTTGAATACATCTTGTACTTGGACATCCATGTTCAAGGGCACTTGGAAGGGTGGCATTTTACTTGGAGGTGTGAAATAAATAGATATGGAGAGAAAGATACCCTCGTAAACGAAGAAAGTGGGCTGCAATTGGTTGGGGATCAACACAAGTTACTGCAAAAATGTAAATAGAACAACAGTTGTTTGGTGTACCAAATAATTTGAGAAGACTGAAATGAAGACTCAAAAAGAACCGAGCTAGGCGTAATTTCTGGTTACATGTCTGATCTTGCTAGAAAGGAAGGTTAAACCCATCAGGATAACAATATCCACACATGTTGACTAGAAGCCATAGAGGTAACGAAAGAATCTAAACGTGTCTCAAAGCAATTACGCACGTATATCAAAACCCTTTCTATAAGGCTGTTGTGCTCTCTCTGCATAAACAGAGGGGTAAAACTGTATTTGGCTTCAGTTGCCAATAATAGAGCTGAAAGACACTAACCGTTGGAATATATTCTTCAAAGATTTCCATGACATATTCATCATTTCACAGGAGTTCTCACTACACTCACATATGGAAAACAGACCTTGTGAAACTTGGCTAGATATTGGAATATGAAGTTTTCATCACAAGAGAAATTACTTTCGAGAATGTGTTGAAAATCTTCTGCTGAAGTGTTTGCTATATACTCATCAATCAAATTTGAACACCCCCTGTTAAGTGAATTACTTGTGAGTGATAGATTATCTTAGGGCAAACTTAAAGAAATCGGATAGCTTTTGGTGTAGGGCACCCAACTCCTTGGACTTCTGTGCAACTTCCTGTAGATAGTAAGTAAAATTAGTGATACGGAAGGAGGCAATGAACTTTAACAACAGGAAACAGCCCGAGAAAAAGTGAAAGAAAAGGACTGAACAAGCAGCCAACTAGATGTACCCAAGGATCGGCAGATTTGCAAGCAAGGGCAATTTTATTCAACAATGCGCAAGAAAATTCAACAAGTAGGGTTTCTATCTTGTCCAAGTTAAAAAGAAGTAGTTGACACTATACCTGAGTGGTAGAGGCTGATTCTATACTATTAAGGAAAATATCTTGCTGACACACTGACACTACCTTGTATTGTATTTTTTTCGTTAGATGTTTTGCAGCAGGAATACAAGAGTGGACCTGCGCAAAGGCGTTTGGACAAAAATTTGACAAGTATGTGAGGTTGGCACTGGCAAGAATATCTATATCACCCAGGACAACACCAAAATATTCGACCAAAATAAGAACATCCTCAGCGTCTGTAACCTTGGGAATCCACTCCTCCAAGAGATTAAGATTCCCAATGAAAGAGACTGACAAACCCTACCTCCACATAAGTGGCAGCATCCATGAATTGCGGCAAATCAAAGTCTCTCGGTGTTGTCCTCACTCGGTCTATTACGTTTTTTATACAATCACGGTCGAGCCCCGGTGCAGGCGCCACATCAGATCCACTGCTCTCACATGGCTGACTATGCTGACTCATCGGACGTGGTCGTATTTATTATACAAAATGGTGTGGTCTCCAACGAAAAAAAGTGACAACACAGTAGCCGGGGAGCACTGCCACCCAGCGACGAGGGAAAAAAAAGAATGAAATCTACTGCAAACGTTTATTAAAAAATAATAGATCGAGTACGAAACGTAGATCTGGGTGTGGTAGGACGTAGATCACGTAACGAAGGCGAATATGGGAGGGGAACAATGGACAGTGGCGGTGCTCAAACTGGCTTGTCTATTTATTGTTCCTATTGAATCCGTTGTTGGTGCACTCATACCGTTTTTCCTGCATGTAAGGCCCCAGCATCTTTAAAGGCGGTACTTGTTCGTGCTTCGTGCTTTGACCAAATGAACACAAATTCTTAGGGACAGCACAGGTTTTTTGAAATACTATTAGCTGTTTCGGCTGGCGTTTTCCTTAGCGTCGGTTTGTGCCACATGCTCGCTGATTCAGGTTTTCCTTCTCAGTAAAGAGCATCACCCCACACTATTAGGGAGGTTACTGGTGAACTTTGATTTTCATGGCTTCCCGATGTCTCCGTTTTTGTGCACCCTTGGTTTTTCAATGGTGCTTGTATTTGACCAACTGGCTCCTCACGAACATGGCACTTCAGGAGGTCATGGCCATAGTCATACACATGTCCATACAGACAGTGCTAGTACTGCAGACTCCCATGTGTCGGATTCGCACTGCCACCTAATGACTACGCTTAGTGGCAAGCCGGAAGATACAAAGTTGATACTCATTAAAATTAAACTATGATAACACCTCTAATTCAAAGGCAATAGTGATGACGGGCATGATTTTATAGTTGAAAATGTCCCTGCTCATCCTTCACATGGCAGGCACTGGGCCCACGTCGCCAAAGCATTGGCAACAACAGCAGCGCTCTCTGTGCACAGTTTTTCCTCGGGCCTTGCTCTCGGATTGTGCTCCTCTCTGACAGATGTTATATCAATACTGATCGCCATTATTGCCCACGAGTGGGCAGAAACGAGTGGATTATGTGGATGGTATCTTAAATTAGGACTCTCTAAAGCACTCGCACTGAGTTTTGTTGTCCTATATTCCTGTGTTACACCACTAGGGGTTATGGTAGGAGTAATACTTCTAAAGGCATTGGTAAGGCTTTGTGATTCCACTCATTCTAACAAGAGTAAGGCAACTAAATCAAACGATATTCAAGACCTTGTAGAAGGCACATGTCTTGGAATAGCTTCCGGAACAGTACGTTGAGTATGCCCACCATAGCTCTAACTGTACACCCTCTCTCCCTTCCACAAATAACATTTCCCCAACGCCGCACAACCAGTTTGTTTTCACTGCCTTCGAACTCCTACCGGAATCACTACAGAGCGGCCGTGACAAGTGGGTCAAGGTCCTAGGCTTCGTGGTCTCCCTCACCGCTATAGCTTGTGTCTCCATCGCCGCATGAACTACTCCCCTTCACCTCTCATCCCCAAAAACACACCCGTTTGTTACGGTACCTACACCCCCGATCGAAGTTCACCACATGCAGAGAAAAAGCAACCCAAAAAAAACAGTACAAAAAAACGAAACGTTTTTTTGATGACGGACCTTGCACCAGGTATCTAATTACCAGAGAGCCACACCAAAACCACCTCACAAGTGAACACAGCAATTTGTTTTTCGTACCGTTTCATTTTGGTAACAATGTAAATGTCCACCAAACCAACTCTCGTGTTCTACTTGCAGGGATCAAACAATCAGCACGTTCTATTGTGCAGGCGGCTATTGACCTCAAGAATGACATCACTGCTTCTGCTTCTGTTTGTTACCTTTACTGGTGGTTTTTCCTTGCTCACCTTTGTTGGTGTTGTTGTTGGCTGTTGGCATTGTTGTTGTTGTTCTATGGAAATTTCTAGAATCAAAAACCACAAATTACTGAGGAGAATGTTATGACGACTGCGCGTTATGTACTTACTGAGCTCAATGGCATGGCGCACGCAGCTCGAGAAATGGGATCCGCGAGGCATGATTTTCCCTTAGATTCCTCACTTAATGACTCCTTTATGTCTTCCCCTAAAGTGTTATTGAGGCTTGTGAAAACTCAAGAGAGGCCCTGGTCCAAATGCTCTCCCAAGCAAAGGTATTTCACTGGCTCTCAGAAGTTCGAGCAATCACGTTTATCTTCCTTTTTTGTGGGAAAAAAGGTGGTGATTAAGAGCGACTTTTCTCCTGAAACTATCACCAAACTGTCAACTTCATTTGCCTGTGTGACGGATTCTCTAAAACGAGTTCTACAACATTTGGACCTATCACTATCACAAACCCAATTAATACCACCAAGTTCACCACTTGCACTACCTTCGAATCCAGCTCCAACCCCTCCCCTCCCTCCAATTTCAGAATCCACCCAACAACCTCCGCCTCCCCCGCCACCTCCTCCCCCACCGCCACCCCCTCCACCTCCACCACCTCCAAAGCTAACAGTAAGTAGTGAGCATCCACCTGATACTCCAACAAGACCTCTTTCCTTTAACTCTGCAGATTCTTTTTCTCGACAGCTATCACCTCCCCCACCATTAACACGGAACCTCCGCTCACTATCTCCTGCTCCTCCTTCACTCCGAGCAAGTGAGGTTTATTATTATTTGAATCTTTAATATGCTCCCATTCTGCACAGGTTTCCCTTGATCAGAGACTCACACAAAGTGCTCGGGGGATGTTGACATGTGTAACTCAACTCCTTGCTTCAACAACTTCATCAAGTGACATGATGTCAATATCCTGTGACGATCAGAGAAGACTATTTTCAGCCGCTGCAGCTGAATTTATAAAAGTTTTGAGCTTCTCACCAGCTACAACATGCTATGTTCTACAGTATGTATTCTGTCCTACCAATACTGCAGCTAACATAAGCAACATAGGACTAAAACTATTGGAGTTGAAATTTTGACTTCGGCTAAAATGTTATGTCAAGTAATACATTCCTGGGAAACATAAAGTAGTTAATTGTCACTAGAACCAAGGAAATATGCTTTACACTGATCAGCTTCGAGCTGGAATTGCAAAGCTGACTGATGTTGTCAAGGAAGCAATTAAGGCTGCTCAATCGTAAGAATATTTCCCTCCTCTTCAATGACTCAGGGGAAAAAAAAAAAAAAAAGAGAAGCTGAATCAGAAAGCTCAACAACAGTTGACACTACACCAGTTCCAACAACAACAATATCCATACCTCCAAAGCCAGAAGGAACTCCATCAACACTCCCAGAAAATGTATTGTTTTTCCTTTTTCCTTTTTTATTTTTGGCTTATTGAAATCCAGGTTGGAACTCCCATACGACGCAACTCCCAGGAATTCACTGCGAGCCCAGCTGCTACTCCGACACGCCGCAATTCACAGGATTTCAACGCCAATTTGGCTGTTACTCCCGCGAGAAGAAATTCTCAGGACTCTGACGCCCCTCCATCTGCTACTCCTGTAAGACAGACTTCACAGGAAGCATTGTCTTCAGAAACAACCTTACACAGTGCCGAGAAAATTACAGAACCAGTTCTTAACCAGGAAGATTCGGAGTTGAAACTCAAGTTGGAGCAGCAAAAAAAGGAAATTGAATCTAGCCTACAACAGCTGGAACAACAAGAGAAGCAACTCAAACAAGAGAAAAAAGAAATTGCACTTGCAAGATTGCAAGCTCAGCAGGACAGGTTCTTTCCAGATTGTTCTCTGGCCTATTTATAGATTTCATTGATAGAGATGCAATAGCAGCAGAATGGCAGCGCATCGAGCAAGCAAAAGCTCAGATTGAGGATGCAAAACTTCATCCTACAACCGAGCCACCAAAACCTTCTGCTGTGGATGTACCAAAAGTTCCTTGTGATTCCCCACCAATTCCACCCATTTCTGGACCCACTGAGACACTCAAGACAATCCCCACTAAGGAAGACACGAAAAAAACCGATCTGGTATCTGAGCTTAGGGGAAAAAAAACCTAACTTCTTGAACATTCTAGGCCAAACCAGAAAAATCTGATATCCACAAGCACAGACATACTGTAATTATCAATACCTTTACTTCGCTTTAACCATGACGCAGACGCACAGAAAGCATTCATCTAATATGACCATTGTAATTCCTAAGTATTTCACAATGAACAATTATCTAAGTTGCCTTAGATAACGTCCCAAAACGAAGCAGCCAGCAAGTTTGCCACTAAAGTATATGGCCATCAAATCCTCATTTTCAATTAAACGAATTTCAAAACCAGATTATCGAGGTTGCCCAAACACATGTGGAAGGAAACAAGATTGTTGCAGATGACACTTTAACTGCCGACTTAATCAATATCATTTTTTCGGCTGTTGATGATGTTTCGGTTTGTCCCTTCTTTTAACTTACCTTTTCTTAATGATACACAGTCACGAGGTCGATCCCACAAGTAAGGCCTCTTGTTTCCCTATCACTTTCTATTAATTCTATTAATATCAATGCCAACATCTGTACCAGAGGGGATGATTCACGTGGTGTAAGCCCAAGAAATAGGGCATTCAGCCGCGAAGATATTCAGCAAACCATTTGTACAATGGGAGACTTGACCACCTCCCCCTCACCTAAGCCGTCACCATCTCCATCAACAGAAATTACCCTGATGTATGTAGCGGTTTTTGAGCCAGTGCTTGGGGAATATACAATCTAACATATTTCTAGCCCATTAGATATATCAGCCGCAGTGAGTAACTACCAAAAATTTTGTATAAGGTACTATTTTCTCCCTGTGCTTGATTTATCTTCTTTTTATTTTATGGGTTATAACTTTTCCCAGAGGAAAAATGGGAAAAAGAGAGCAAGGAAAAAACTTTCAACGTCGTGGTATATACATACCCTGGTTATCGTTTTACTTATCTCTCTCAGCCCCGTCAACTGCAGCAGAAAAAAGAGCAGCTGCAGAAACTGAGGCCGCTATGGAAAAAATTGTTGAGATATCCGGTTGTTCCTTTACAATTTATAACCTTCTAATGAAGTGCAGCGACATTTGCCGACTCTGTTCTCTCTATCATTATGTCAGCGGCTTCATCTGTTACTACAGGAGAGCCCATTTATACACAAATTGAAGGGCAAGTTTCCAAGTGTACAGGAAATTTGCACCAACTGCTGGTTGTGTGCTCTGAAAAAGCTGAAAAAGATATTACGGAGTCCAAGGCAGCTCCTCCTGATACTGGAGTACCGGGGATTCTAAAAGTTTCTTTTTTTTGGTTTGTGGGCAAGTTTTCCTCAGTGCCTGCAGGTTATCAAAGAGCTTACTGAAATGGTTCGTACATCTTCTCTCAAAGGACGAGCAGATGAGCAACTTCTTTCTGCATCAGCTGTTCCAGTTTCAAGGTGCTTGGTTGTGACACTTCTAGAAAAGACATGCAACACTGTATCACAAGGAATAAGGTAAGGGAATCCATGACGCCATTCGGACCAAATAAATCTGTACAGGTCAATTCTTTGTCACATGTTGTCAGCTATTGCATCCCTTGCTCATCGCCAAGGAACAGCAGCAATTGTTTTGCAGTTATCAGCACACACAAACACCCTCGTTAAAATGCTGGACAACCTACTGAATTGTATTGTTACAGCAAAGGAAGTAAAATTGATTGCCAAAAGAACAGGTGTCAAAAAAAAAAGGGGAAGACTGTTCTCACTCATGTGAATAACCAGAATCGACTTCAAGTGTAGAGGCTGACACTGATGTCAATCTGTGGACAGAGGTTTGGACCCAGAAGCCTGCAGTTCCCCCCCCAATTCCTACCTCAGCCGCAGAAATCACTACAGCCACCTTCAACAAGCTTGTTGAATATGCTACTTCAACCGAATTCCGAGGTTTGTTCTGCTTGGCCGATTTTATACGTCTTATGACGCAATAAGATCACGACTATACTGAAACGTTCATAACAACACTTTGCACCTTTGCAACTCCAAGAAAATTATTTGACAAGCTTCTTCAACGGTAGGCTTCCAAATGAAATAAAAAATTTCACGCCGAGTGCAGATATGAAGTCCCGAAAGATTTCCCTGTGAGCCCTGCTGTCATTCGGCAACGAATTGCCATTTTCCTCAAATACTGGATTGAACACCAGTATGACGAATTTGATGAGGCACTTATTACTGAGTATGACTTATTTGTTGTGAGAAAACCTCACCACTCTTCTTTGACCCAGAATTACTTCTCTGACCCAAAGGATACACAATGATGGTGAAACTTTTGCAGCAGAACAACTACAGGCTGAGTTACAACGCCAATCAAGTATGAAGATCAGTCGCACTAAATCATTACTTGTGCCTTTGATTGACATCATGGTGCCTCTTTTGTGTCTTTTTATCTCATATTTATCTACCACATATAGCTTCCTGCAGCACGTGTTTGTCCTCTTACCTTCTTCATGGAAGCAAAGAATGAGGATATCGCCCAGCAACTTACCAACATTGAATATGGTATTTTCCAGGCAATTGAGGTGTGTCCGTTCTCACCCCAAATGAACTCACCAATTGCATCTCCCAAACAAGGCTCGGGAACTTTTAGATCAGGCTTGGCAAACCCCGGCACTTTATTATCGGGCTCCTAATATCAGAAAAATGCTTTCTCGAGCAAATGAACTTGCTTGTTGGGTCGCACATACAATAATCAGTTTCCATACGGAACAAGAGCGAGCTGCAGTTTTTAGCAAATTTATTGATATTGCATCTGTATGTCCCTTACAGATAAGGTTTATTGTACTTTTCTAATACTCACACAGATACTATGCAAGCTCAATAACTTTAGCACGCTCATGGCAGTTCTTGTTGGAATGAATCTTTCACCCATTTTGAGACTGAAGCATCACATCCAATTCATCAATCCCAAGTTACAACAATCATGGCAAGCTCTCAACGACCTCATGAATCCTAGTGGCTCGTTCAAATCTCTACGAGCTGCCATGGCAGGAAAATTCGCCAGTGATCCTTCCATTCCATATATGTTTGTATTCCTTCTGTGTGACTGGTGACCAGTTTAATTTCTTCCTTTAGTGGAGTGTTTCTTACAGACCTGGTTTACATTGATGAAGGAAATAAGAACATAAAAGATGGTGTCATCAACTTTTACAAAAGAGGTTTGGTTAATAAGCAACCCAATAACTAATTTTACTTGGCTAAAACGAAATAGGCCTAGTATACAATGCCATCAAAGCAATTCTACAACAACAGAACCTGCCGTACCGGTTCCATGTGGTAGAACCACTACACACATTCCTTCTAGAGCTTCCGTCACTCCCAGAGAGGAATCTCTATGACCTTTCCCTTGTTCGTGAACCAAGGACTGATGCTACTCTGCACGGAGCCTCGCATCAACTTCTCAAGGAAATAAGGGACACAGGCAGCAGACGTTCCCTTTTCAATACAATCAAAGGAAAGCTATAATACCAAATAACCACCACAACTATGTAATTTCTGCAAAGTATTTTCATTTTTTGAATTTTTTTTCGATGTCATTTGGAGGCAGGGATCAACAAATAATATTACTACCATTTGTTCCCTCTTGTGCGGGTTGTTGTTTGTGATACTTGTGCTTGTTGATTGCGGGTTGATGAATAGGGATAGGCTCTTCCTCTGGACCCAGTTCCGCGAGTTCCGCGGTATCCGTGGCCTCCTCGGAGGTTTTTTGCTTTATCTGGTTCAACAGGTACATATTGTGCCAAAAGTTCTTTGGGAAAAAGAGCCACTTCACGCATTTTGGCTGCAATGTTCTCAGGAGGGTTGCAAGCTTCGAAATTGATTTTCGCGTGGATGTGGGCGTGGTTCTTGTACTGCCCGTGATTTACAATGACAGAGAAAACCTTATGAACCCGGCAATCGAGGCACAATCGCCGTATAGCTAAAACAAAGTCCAGTAGCTCCGCGTCTGAGAAATCTGAGAGGGAGAGGTAGTGTTTCTTGGGTGTCACGATGAGCTTGTCCCTCCCCTGAGCATCCAGCCACATTCTGTGGTGTTCAGTCTCCCCAATGAAAGTTGACCGCGAGATAGCGTTGTCCAGGTCGCATGATATGCACACAGGATACTCCGGAATTTCACTCTTATCATGTGGTGAACCGTGATACACTTTGACTTCTATTTGTGCCTGGCTCTGATTCTGGCACACATACACACAGTTCTGGCCAGGGTTCCTCCGATTCTGCCCATAATTGCCAGTCTGGTTGCCGACATTGGGGCTTTGAGGCTCATGATCCACATTCGCAGTGTTCCGAGCCCGACCACGGTTCCAATTCTGATTGTGACTCCCCGGCTCGGCGTCGTGGAAATTGAAGTGGAAGTCCAGAATGCCCAGCGCCGACTCCATGTGCCCCACGGCGTCGCGCATGAACGCGGCCACGGCGGCGGGGTCGCCCTCGAGCAGCGTCCCGCACGAGGCGCGAGGCTTCAGCACCATGCACCCGCTGTTCATCGTGGCTTGGATGACGCCGGCGCCGCCGTGGGGGTGCTCCCACAATGGAGGCATCGTAGTGGCGACGGATGCTGAGGTGGGTGCAGGAATAGAGGGACTCGGAGGAGCTACAGTGGCAGTCGGTTCGGAGGGCGGAGGCGCTGAATCTGCCATGTCGAGAATTTTTTTGTGTTTTGTGTGCTCACTGTGCACAGTGAGAATTGCACCCAGAAGCTCCCTTTCGAGATGTTGGTTTCCGGCCTCAGAACGTCGACAAGCTTAGGAACCTCACAGAGTTTTGTGATTGGGATCCCCTGCTCTTGAGAACATGGCAGGATTGAAAGCTGGACATCTTAGACTAACGCCCCCTCGCCACTGTCTCCCTTTTCCGTGAACCCTTCGGATGATTTTCTCTGCCATCTATCTATTATTTATTCCTCCTCAAGCGGGTTGTTGCCTATGGCGCTTCGTCGGCGTCTTTTCGTGGGGTTTGTGGCACTTCTTGAGCTCGTTCTTATCACCGCGTATCCCGTGTACAAAGTGTGGCGCGCGACCGTCTCGGACTCGCGGTGCGCGGCGGCGTGGGCCGGCGCGTTCTCCCTGGTGTGCTGCATGGCCGCGTTTTTCGTCTACCGGAAGCTCAGGGTGCTCATCAGGCCGTGCGTGTGGGTCCTGACGCTGTTCTTCGGCTGCACGCACACGCTGGCGTGGATATTCTTGCTCGTCGACGTGACTGGCCTGCGGTGGGAGTTCAAGTGGATCCTGAGGTTCTGGCTGACCGTCTGCGCTTATGGGTTCTCGTCCGGCTTCACTGTGTGGAGAAAAGACCACGGGCAGCTCAATTGCATGCACTGCGACCCAAGTTCGCCGCGCGGCAACTTGGTCAAAATCGCGGTTGTTGCTGATTTACATTTGGGTGTCAGAACAAGATGGTGGGCCGAAACTGTATGTATCTTTCGTGTCTCATATGTGATAACAAACAATAACAAATCACTGGCTGAGGGATACAATTAATTAATTTAAATCTCTCTTTTTTTTAAAAAAAAAAACAAAAAAAGAGCAGTGTTACATAGATTCCTAGCAGGTTGAGAGCTCTGTTTTCACATTGTTTTTGGCGCTGATTAGGTTGTGAGAGAGATAAAACGAGGTGCTCCAGACCTGGTTCTGATTCCAGGTGATCTGGTTGATATTGGTTGCACCGCCGATATGGTCCGGCCATTTGCCGACCTCACTGTGCCAGTTTATATGTCTCTTGGAAATCATGAATTGTATGTGAAATTTCGCTCGGTTGTGTGCATATTTCTCACAGGTGAACTAGCCTCCTTGGAAAGCAGAAAGCACTTGATATTATTCGTGCCGGGGCACCAAACATACACCTTTTGCTGGATACCCAAACCATCATAACTGTGAATGGAGAGCACCTACAATTAATAGGCGTAGACGATAGGAAAAACACCGAGTAAGCTTCTCAACTGTCTCCATTCATTCCGATGTTCCTGCTAGGGTTGTGATACAGTCCCTCAAGTCCATTCTTCAAAGAACCGCTGCTCTTCCAGACCATATGTGCTCCATTCTGCTATGCCACCGGCCCAAGGGATTCCCATCCATAGCGGCCACAAAGAGGGTTGACATTGTAGTATCTGGCCACACCCACGCAGGTCAGCTTGTACCCTTCTTCCTCTTTGCCAAAATGATATACCGGCACCTACTGGGTGTGTGGCTGGAGAATGATTGTTGGCATGTGGTGTGCCCAGGGACTGGAACAGGTGTCCCAGTGTTCAGGCTAGCATACAGGAACACAGTGGACCTGTTCTCAATCAAACCACACCACTTTGTTGGCACTTTCTGAATACAATCACTTTCTTTCTTTTGACCTTTGTTTCCCCTTTTTTCTCAAAATGCCCCCTCAACCGCCAAATTTTTCTTCGGGTCAATAAACACAAAAAAAAACAAGTTGCAAATGGCAGACAACCAACAGCCGCCGGCTCCTTCTGTTTCGACTGCGCCCGAACCGACACAGATACAGATGCAGACGCCTCCGCAGGCAACTGGGGCCCAATTGGGCCAGCAGAGGACACTCACGGCCCGGGTGCACCGCCAAGGTGCCAGCGACCCAGATTTCGACGTGCCGGCGCCAATTGAGCCCGGCCACACGATCTTGGAGCTCAAGGCTCTGATCTCGGCGGCGTGCGGAGTTGAGGTCCACCAGCAAAAGTTGTATGTGAGCGGCCAATTGCTGAGCAACAGCGACCCGATTATGGGACTGGGGGCCGAGGGCGCCGTCGTTCCCATAATCCTGGCCGAGGTGGGCGAGGAGGCGCAGTATGAAGGGTGGACGACGGCGGGCCCTGGTTCTCCTCCTTCTTCCAACAAAAGCGTCTTCGGCGAAACCCCGAAACGGGGGAGTTCTGCTACTTTGGGGTCTCATTGTGGAGTGGATGTGGTTTTCTCTTTTGTGTGTTTCTTTTCTAATTTTTTCCTCCCTATTGGATGAGGAAAAAAAAAGTTCTAACTGGTGTATATAGGATACTACAGGAAGCATGTATAACAAACTTGATGAAGTAAGGCGAAGTTTGCTTGAGACTGTGGAAGGCTTGATACAGGCACTCCCTGATGTAAGATTTGGGGTTATTGCCCATGGGGACTACAGTGACTCTTACAGTATGGAGACTGCAAAATTGCTAAACTAACTTCTATTGCGTAGCCTCTTATACACTCCGACGTTTTGATCTAACCAGTGACGCGAAGGCTGCGTGTACTTTCATACGTACTGTTTCTGGAACGTGGGGTGGTGATTTCCCTGAGTGCTACGAACTGGCACTAAGGGAGGCGCGTTCAATGAGCTGGAGAGCATCTGCCAGGCGAGTTCTTGTGCTTATTGGAGACAGTGAACCACATCCACCTTCTTTTACGGACCAAGATATATTTTGGAAAGATGAAGCTGAACTATTGCATTCCATGGGAATAACTCTGTATACCGTTTATGTTTCAAATCACGATGCAGAATCTTCCGCAGTAGGCAATGAGCCCATTCTAGCTGCCCAGACAGCACCTTTATTTTGGAGCGAAGCAGCCAGATTGGCTGGCGGGTTAATGCTGGACAATGTCTCTAATCTATCTTTCCTTATTGAAATGTTACGCACTCTCTGCAACAACTCTGCCACCGAATCCTCAGAACAGGATTGGCGGGTCGCAGTACTGAAAAGTGTTAATGCAAGTAGCAATCATACCCAAGTACACCTAGCTGAAGAGATCAAACCAACGCTAAGTGAAATAGAACATCTGAACTATTGGTCCAGAGAGAATGATAGTGGTCAAATCAAGTACTGGTACGATATACGGTGGAACAAATGGAATCCAAAGTACACTAGCCCTAATGCCAATAATTTATCTCAACATCTTTCTACAGACCCATAGGACACCGTTTTCATTTGCCCCGATATCCAATGGATCAGAGAGTTTGGGCTTTAATTGCAAATTACCTTTCGATCAACAATGCAGACCTACTAACGCTCCTGGCACAAACATGCCAAACTCTGATGAGATGCGTGACTTGGAGAGTAGAGTTTTCTCTTGAATATTTTACCAAGCCAGGGGAAGAAGTCTATATTGTATGGATTCTCGTTTGTTGCAATGGACTCACTGGGTACCCAGATTGGAAATACAATTCCTCTTGGTAATTGGAATCTTGAAATAAAAAACCGCATGCTTTGGACATCAGGGCATATTTGGCGCCTTACAAAACGAATTGTGCCAGGTTCCCTATTTATTTACAAGTATGCAGTCAAGTTTCCAGATGGCCATATACGCTACGAAGATGCATCCAGGGTTTAAATTCAATCTTGTTCTTCAAATCTAACATGTTCAGATGTGGGAGAGGCGCCCACGAGATACTTACGCAGCAGTCTCTTTCATCACTCAAAGAACAGTTCTTATCAGAGATTATTGGGGATATCCCGTCTCTCTACGTAGGAGAGACTTGCTTATTTCTGATGCTGATGATGATTCTATTTTACCTCCACATCAGGATAATGGTATTTTAGACTCTTGTCTTCAAGGTTGAACTTTAAGCAGTGGGAACAAGTGCCATGGAACTGAGAGCGATTCCTGAATTTGCTTCGATTGACTCCAATGCAGCTCAACTTCTTACCCTGGTTCACCTTAATGCACCTCGTGCTGAAGCCACTCTAGACAGTAGAGCTGGCACAGATTTAATCGCAGTGGTAAACTTCCACCTATTCGTATTAGCTTTCTTAACAGAAATAGATTGACGTTTCTGGATCTATGAGCGGCTCAAAACTTCACAGTGTACAAAATACTCTCAAATCCTTAGTGAGGAATCTCTCGGCAGCTGATAGACTGTGCCTGATAACATTCGATGATTCGGCTTACAGGCTTACTCGATTGCAACGAATGTACCTTATCGATACTCTTTTTTGAACACCCATGCAAAACCTAGGGATCAATGTACCAAAGACTACTTCTATGTGATTATTGATTCTATGCTTGATCTTGGGGGAACATGTAGGCCTGGAAAACAAAACTTTCATCTAAAATTCTGTCAGCTATAAGGACTGGGCTCAGTAAAGCTATACAAGTTTTAGAAAAGAGGACTTATACCAACCCCGTTACAGCAGTAATGCTTCTGACAGATGGTTACCCAGCCACTTATTATATCCTGCTAACGAAAGAGCAGGACAGGACTACCTCACAACTGATGTAGCTAAAACCTTGTTTTCACAGACAACTGTTCAATTTTCATTGTATACATTTGGATATGGGCCTGACCACGATGGTAAACACCAAGCCAAACAACTCTTTCTGATTTTTTTTTTTTCAGCTACCCTACTCTCTTCTCTTGCTGAGGTTTCAAAAAACTCAAAAATACATCGGAAGTAACGTAAATATAAGCTTGGACATGGAATGTTCTACTACATTGAAAATGATTCAAAGGTAGAAGAAGCGTTTGCAAGGTGCCTTGGCGGCTTGCTTAGTGTTTATGCCCAAAACTTAAGGGTCACAATCAATTCTGCCAATAATTCGCAAATATTGAAGTTGAACACTTCCTTCCCTGTTACACAGAGTAGTTGATATCACTTATGTGCAAGTTGATAACTCTTGTGTCCAGGAACTCCTGACAGAGTTTGTATAACCCTACCCGATGTTTTTTGTGAGGAGAACCGTGATATACCTCTTGTTGTACAACTTCCTTCATTTAACTCCGCGGCGGCATCATCTCCCACAAGCAACATCTGCTACCTAGTTGTCGATGTTGAATATGACGTTGCCGCAACCCAAACTCACCAGGCGATTTCATGCAACATGACTGTGAGGTTGTGTCTAAGAGTTTTTGTGAAATTTCACAGTTATCTCCAGCCGAACACTGGATGCCAGTCTTATGCATACAGGCCCAAATCTTGATGTAGACTTGCAACGAAACCGCGTTACTGTTGCTACAGCAATTGGTGCCGCTGCCACGGCAGCTTCTAATCACCGATTTGACGAAGCCAGAAAAGTATTCCTCCCAGTTATCCATGTAACATTATAATTACACTTCTCTCATAGGTACTGCTGGATGCTCAGCAATCAGTAAAAACATCTGCCACAGCCAACAATCCCTTCATTCTGGGATTACTGTCAGATATATCCAAATCCCTGTATGTTGCTTCCTTTTTTTTTTTTCTTCTCCCACACTATTCCAACAGTTCCGCGGTGAGTTCCGAAATTGCATTCAACTCTGGTGGATTCCAGTTCATGCAACAACAATTGCAGTCCCACTGGCTACAAAGGGCATCACATACAAGGTCCTTTATACCAAAGACACAAACGCAAAACCTAAACATTTTCTAGTGACCTGTATCAAAACGAATCACAAGCGAACTTTACTCAGGGTCACTGACAAAAAGGAAAGGATCATTTTCGAGAACCAGATCTGCATTCAATTTAGATCTAGTCAGATCTTTTTTTCACAAGTTCAACACAAAGTTTGTTCACAAAATCGTATAACTACCACGAAAATCAAAACACAAAAAACAAAGAAAAAAGAAAAAAACAAGAAAGGAGCCAAGCACACGGGCGACACACGCCCACAAACCCACACCCAATCGACCCCGTGAAAAAAAACCTATAAAAAAGAAAGGTAACACCAAATGACATCATCTCCCGGGTTCGTTCCCCCACCACCCCCCACAACAACAACAACAACATCAAACACAGCCTCCACGTCGTCGTCGTCCTCCCGTCATCACCACTCGGCTTCGTCCTCGTCGTCGCACCACCACCACCCGTCGCGCTCGCAGACGCCCACGTCGGCATCGACCCCGAGCGCCGGCGGCCCAGCGGCGCCGCCGCCGCCACCGCAGCCTTCGTGGGCAGCGCCGCCACCACCACCAGCAGCGGCGGACTCCTTCCACCACTGCCGCACCAGGTCCATGACCGCCGTGGACGGCCTGGCCTCGCGCCTGGCCGTCCGCCGCGTGGGGGGCGACCCCATGGGCGCGCCGCCGTCGACCGAGACGGTGGCCCATATGCCCCTGCCGCCTCCCCCGCCGTCCTCGCCGCCGCCGCCCCCGGACGAGGAAGAGGAGGAGCCGCCGCCGCCTCCTCCGCCGCCGCCCGAGGAGGAGGAGGAGGAGGGGGAGGAGCCCGTGGCGGCTCCCCTGCCGTCGCCGTCGCCCCCGCTGCCCCCTGGGACAGGCCCGAGGACCACCACGATGATGATGCCATCGGCTGCGGCTCCCGCCGTGGCCGCGAATCAGCAGCCGGGCATGGGGAGAAGAGGCGCCGTGAGGGTAGAGCACGAGGCGGTCAAGTGGAGGTCGCCGTCGCTGCCTCCCGACCGCAACAGGGGCGTGAGCCCGGTGAAGCCGCCCGGCACCCTGCCAAGCAGCGGGCTGAGGGGAAGCGAGCCGGTGATAACGCAGGCGGCGACGGCGGACTCGCCGCCGCCGAGCAACCCGCGGCTCACGATGGGGAGGAGGTTCCCGATGATAGGGACGAGGTCGACCGCGTCGCCGCCTCCTTCTTTGCCAGAGCATTTGCTACGGCCGCGCACTGAAAGACCCAAGTCAATGATGCTAAGTAAGATACATCTCTTTCTTGAGCTTCTTGCCTCTATTTCCTTTTTTTTCTTCTTTACTTTTCAAACCCTATTTTTTTTTTTTAAGACTAAACTCAAAAACCAATAGTGCAATCAAATTCAAACTTCCTGTCAATGTCTGCCTCATTCATTGCACCTCCCCCACTGATAATTCCCCACTCACAATCCATGACTGTTCTATCTCAATCCAACAAATCCACATCATTCCCTTCCTCACAGCTTGCATCATCACCAACCATACCCCCAACAGAGCCAGGAGCTCCCACTACACCACCACCAGGAGCAAATCTCCCACCACCCCCTCCAATGGATCTGACTCCTCCCACCACACCACCAGGTTTCGACCTCCCTCCCCCTCCACCAGTGGATGTTGGCCCCCCCACT
Organism: Pelomyxa schiedti; assembly: GCA_020536535.1. NCBI lineage: Eukaryota > Evosea > Pelobiontida > Pelomyxidae > Pelomyxa > Pelomyxa schiedti. The sequence continues at coordinate 29,859 of JAHLWZ010000206.1, read as the reverse complement.
GCACCGCCTAATGATTTACCTCCACCTTTTATCCCTCCTCCAACAGACCCGGCTTTGTCCTCAGTCGCCACGTCAATTACTACCTCTTCCCCCCTGTCATCCATGTATGGGTCTCCATTATCTCCCAACTCACTTGCACCAACGGCCACTGGAGACTGGGTTCACGCTTTGGATTCAGAGCAACTAGAACAGCTACCTCAAAAACTGAAAAAAAGGCAACAAGTAGCAAATGAAATCCTGGTGACTGAAAAGACCTATGTGGATGTGTTAAACATTATTGTAGAGGTAAGGTTCTCTGCATTGTCATACTTTCTGTAAGCTTCACATAGAAATTCTTCTATCCTCTTAAAAAAGATGGTTTAGGAGTGTCTAAGAACGAAGTGTATGAAATGTTTTCAAACATTGAAGGTATTGTGTTACAGTATCATAATTATACTAACAGAGTTTCGCAGTGATCCGGGATTGCCATGAAAGGTGTGTTTCTTGTCTACCATCCCAGAGCTTTTTTGGATCTCACTGGTTGTAAAGATTGAAACAATCTATCAGTAAAGTTGTGGAATGTTGGGGAGATAACAGCGGTCTTAGTGAAATTTTCCTTGCTGTATGAAGTTCCGCCTTTTCATGAAAGTTTTAAAGTTTTTTTTTTTTGCAGACAGGGTGGATCAGATTCTATAAGTATTATGTAAATAATTATGGTGTTTCAATGAGTACACTACGAATTGCCCGCGAAAAGCACCCTGCTTTTAGTGCCTATCTGAAGGTATGTGTTATACAGTAACAGCCTCACTTAATGGTATCAGGGTCTGGACTACTCTAAGGCCTTAAATGGGTTAAATCTGGAAGGTTTACTCATTGCTCCTGTGCAACGCATTCCTCGCTGTGAGTACCTTGCATCATATCCCCCTCCACTCACAAAAGTAGATGTTCTTCTTCTTTCCGATATGCTGCGCTCCACTCCCTCAGTTCACCCAGATTTCCATGGTCTAACAGAGGCACTGCATGTCATTAAAGAACTTGCAGATTATGTCAATTTACAAAAGCAAATATCCGACAATCAGGCGTAACTTTCCTCATTGTTAATTTAAGTTTAACCACTCTTCTCTATAGAGAACTGGATGTCATACAAGCGAAAATTAAGGGCTATGATGGTTCTGACCTTTCAGGAGTAAAGAAAAGAAAATTTATCAAAGCTGGAGATTTAGAAATCAACAAAACAATGAGTCGTCTGTGGTTATTTTCTGATCTCATCATTGTCACTCTCCCCGAGTCAAAAAAAGGAACCTTTAAGTATGCTCCCGATCTAGAGGAAAACAAACTGTAAAACTTAACTCAACACAGGTATAAAAGCACTGTAAATTTAAAAACGGCTTCCGCTCAACCTTGTGATGGAGTCAGATTTGCTATAGTTGCATTGGAAGGTACTAAGAACTGCAAAGCTGTAAGTACAACAGAGGCTGAAGAATGGAGGGCAGCCATAAGTAATGCAATTTCCGCCCAACAGGAATCAATGCTCCAAGATCTGTTTACAAAGGTTGCTACTATTTGCATTCATTTCCTGACAGTTTTTTTTCCTTTCTGTTACGTAAAAAAGAGGGATACTGCAGAATCTGAAGGAAGTAAAGTCTTTGAGGAGCATAGAGATGCTGAATATGAGGAGAAAAGGGAGAACATGGTCTCACAGCTTCTGGCTACAGAGGCTGACTATGTTAGCTACCTAACTTTGACTTATGAGGTCCTTATTTGGTCATTTCTTGTTAAATCAAGTTCTTGTAGACATATCTACTTCCCATTAAAAAAGCCGCTGATTCCGGGGGGGCAATGATCAAACCAGCTATTGCTGAACAAGTTCTAAGCAACTTTGAGGCACTTGTTCGTATACATAAAGAGTACTTTTCACGGTTCCCCTTTATTGAGTATTCAATGAAAACAGATTCCATGAAGATGTAAAACAAAGACAAGAAGAATGGCAATCAAACAAGACTCTAACAGACTTGTTTGAAAAGGTAAATCCCTTTGACTATGCAGAATGAAAATTAAGAATTTACCTAGTACGAAAAGCCGTTCTTCCAACCCCTGTACACGCAATATGTATCACACAAACCCTCCCAACTTAAAGCACTTGTTGCAGCACAGACCAATGAAATTTTCAATTTCTGGCTACGGGTTATCTCCTTTCCTCTTACACACTTTAATCCTTAACAATTTCACAAGGACCTGGAATCAAGAGAACGGGGAGACCTAAAGGTGCTGCTAGAGAGGCCAATGAAGCGTGTTTCAGACTATTATCTCCTCACCCAGGTGCTGAATTTTTAATTCCATGTTTCCTTCTGGCTTTCTTATGTGAACTTAGGAGATGCTTCAGTCTACTACCAAGAAGCACCCCGACTTTGATAAACTGTCACACATTGTAACCTCACTTAAATCACTGTCAGGAGACTTAGCACGGCTTGCTGTATCAGAACCAAGTGCCACGTCTAGAAGCAGAAGTAAATCGACTTCCTCCAAACTCTCCGGACATTGACTGTCTGTGATACTATAAAAATATTATGTAATGACTTGCAAGTAGAAAAAAAGTGTTGGAAATAAAGCTTGTTTTGTTTTCCATGGATTTTTTTTATGTACCTTTTGCCGGATTTTGTGGCTCTTAGTCCCTTTTTTTTTCTCCACATTCCATGGTGCTTTGATTTTAAGGTTTGTTGTGCATGCCAATTATATTGAGGCACGAGTAGTATGCCCATGACAAGCAAAGTCCCCCAAATATCCCAATGACAGCGTACTGCAGTTGAATCCTTTCATGTGTGAACAGGGTGTGATAGGGGGAATGATTGCACACACTGTGTGCACTCTTTAACTTCCAAAACTATATTGCACATTTGAGGTTCTTGCAAAACAGCCTTCGAAACGATTTTTGTAGCGTTTTCGTGAGCGGATTTTATTATCTCGGCAGCTTGCTTTTGTGCTGTTTGTAATATTTCATGAGCAGCATTCAAAACAGACTCTGCATTAGTAGAGGCCTGAAGAGCATGTTCCCTGGCTATTCTTGCAGTTTCAACTTGCTTTTTTCTTATTATTGGTTTGTTGTTATGTTGGCTATTTGGGGGTTTTTTTTTGGTGTTAGAACTTACTGCCTTTGCAATGCTGCTCAAATTTTTGGTAAGTGAAATTTCTGATTGCAAAGCAGTCTGCAATTCCTAAGGGCACTGAATTAGAGTTCCACTTAATGTTGGAAATAAACAGAGGGATAAAGAAAGGCAGGAAAACAACACAAATTTAGCACAACCTCGAGAGTCATTTGAGACCCACAAGTGCAAAATGAAAATGTGACAACCCCAAATAGAACTGCCCACGCACGCGCACTCATTGTTACAATGGCTACAAAACTTCCGTTACGACACGATCTACAATCAAATTGCATCATTACGAATTCTTTTGTGCTGTTAAAAGATGACCGGCATATTGGAGGGCATGGTCAATCGTGCGTAGAAACAATTCACCCAGCAACTGATTGTGCCACTTGCTTAACTCCTTTATGTTGTTTTGCACCGTTGTCACTGGAACTAATTGCTACCAATTTTTGGCAGAGCTCATTGAAGTTATAACAAATGATGGAAGAATTATAGTGGTGTGCATAACTACGTGCAAAATATTTTATATGAAAAAATAATTGGCAACAGCTTGGTAAATTTTTTGAGCTGCCAGGCACTGACTTATTCAAACCTTTTCGTCGAGGATACCTAATTCTTAACTACGAAATATT